>JAXQGP010000127.1:0-39634 GCA_037040125.1 Kazachstania sp. M6911
GGTGCTGCAATGTTTAATCCGGATCCTAAGAAGCCTATTGGTGGTAATATTATGGCTCATTCTTCAACAACAAGATTAGGTTTTAAGAAAGGTAAAGGTTGTCAAAGAATTTGTAAAGTTGTTGATTCTCCATGTTTACCTGAAGCTGATTGTGTATTTGCCATTTATGAAGATGGTGTCGGTGATCCAAGAGAAGAAGATGAATAAATATAATTGTAACATATATAAATATATCTAAACATAAGTATATTCTTTAACAAATATCAAATCAAATCTGCAAGAAAAAATGAAAACATAAGCTATTATCACGGTTCATATAAATCATCGAACCCTGTTGATAGTCAACAGCTTATTTCCGCGGCTTCTTTTTAATCCGATGACAATATAATTTTCCCGCAAAATTTCCCAATTTTACTCTTTGTTTAAGGTTTACCATAATTAGATTTCACATAAGATACCGCAGAGAGATCAAACAACCAATTTTTGAAAGAAAGTCCGTCCTTTTTCCAGTATGGTACTGTACGGTGCTTTGTCAGAGTACGGTACGTAAAGGAGTATTTATATCGTATTTGTTAGTCGTGCTCAATGATGATCCGGGGAACTCTGTTGTGCAGTAGTTTCTAAGTAGCAGCACTATTTTTCCTTTTCATACCCTATCTGTCTGTGTGTGTGTCTGCCCCTTATTTGATTGTGAGGACAACAATAACAATAATCAACGACAACTACGACACCTACGACACCTACAGCAGCAGAATGATGTATGGGGTCGTGGATAGAAGTTTATTACCTGAACGGAGAAACAACAGGAAAACGAAAGTAAAATTTAGTGAGCCCCCATGTTTTCTCACTAAAGGGAAACTAAACAAGTTAACGACTTCAGCCTATTTTCTTGTTGTAACAAATAGCAATTTATACAGAGAGAGATGTTACTCGTTTAGTCTTATTAAAATCAGCTTTTCATCAAAAGGAAATTTGTATCTAATGTAATTTTAACTTTTATTAATTATCAATTGTTTTAATGTCAACTCTTTTTCTCTTGTTATTGTTTATATATTCTATTGTAATAGTTATCTCTTTTCATAATTGATCTTGCGTATGTGTAATTTCGCTTTTATATTTCCTTGAATTTATTTTGTTTTGATAAATTTATTCCATATATATATATATATATATATCGTAACTTATTTGCTTCTGATTATTAATATATGTATATTAAGGGATCATTCGACATTATTTTCAACAATTTTAGT
The DNA here is from genome assembly GCA_037040125.1 of Kazachstania sp. M6911. NCBI lineage: Eukaryota > Fungi > Ascomycota > Saccharomycetes > Saccharomycetales > Saccharomycetaceae > Kazachstania > Kazachstania sp. M6911. The sequence goes on from JAXQGP010000127.1 coordinate 1,251, forward strand.
TCACGAATCATACCACATTTTATATCGTAATAACATATATCAATCAATTTAAGAATGTTGAAACGATTAGTAGGTAGTAAATCATCAAAGGAGAAAGAATTGAATAAGAAAAAAAAGAAAAAATATGATAATTTGAAAAAAAATAATTTATCTTCAACTTCAACACATAGACATTCAAGGAGTCGAAGTTCAAGTAATTCCATTAATGATCAATTATTATCAAAAAATCTAAGGGATTCAAAACCAAGAACTTTGAAAACTACAAGTAAAGAATTAAATGAAGTAACTAAAGCACATATACATATAGATAGACCTCCAACAATTGATGACAATTCAACAGAAATAAATAATGAACATAAACATACACATACACATACACACCATAGTCATAATAATACATTAATAAATCATAATAATACTGATTCAAATTATACCACTGCAACTAAAGACGGATCCAATATCAGTGTTAAAAATACAGGTGAAATAACAGTTACGCCACCACAGTCGAATACATCAGAGGATTCATGTGAGAATCATAAAAATGTGACAAATATTGAAAAACAATTATTATTCCCTAATGGTACACAATTATTACCATTTGGTGATGGTACAAATAAAGTATTTGGTTATGAAAATTTTGGTAATACATGTTATTGTAATTCTGTATTACAATGTTTATATCATCTAGATAATATTAGAAATTTATTATTAGAGTATCCAAGTAAAGGTGATAAAATTGAAAGGAAAAGAAAATTTAAAACTGTTGGTAATATGCCAAGAATATTTGCTAAAGAAAGTTTTGAACCAATTGGTAGTTCAACTACAAATAATTCATCAAATAATAGTTCGAAGATAAATGATGATTTATTATATAATGATTCAGATTATAATGATTTAACTCTTGAACAAAGTGATAATGAATCCTCGGGAAAAATTAAAGAAAAAGATGCTCATAAGAAAACATCTTTTAAACATGCATTAAGTAAATATAGTTCAGAAGGTGTATTACCAAATAATTTATTATCAGATGCTGCATCATTTGCATCAAAGAAGAAAGATGATAAACAATATAATAATTCTAAAAATGGTCCAATTCATACAGTTATAATGTCTTCAGATTCAATGACTGAAAAATTACACGATGGTTGTAAAACTATCGTTGTAGGTAGAAAGGATAAGAACGAAACAATTCGTCGTCAAATGAAAACAAGATCTGCTCCTACAAGTCCCTTATTAAACGAAAATAAGAAAACAGATTTCACTCCGGTAACCAAAGAACAAATTTTAACGAAACCACCATATTCAAGTGAACAAAGAAAGAAAGCAGCTTTAATTAGAGGTCCAGTGTTACATTTGGACCACATGATAAATGTTGCTGCAAAACCAAATCTTTACAATACTTTAAAGGATATATTTGAATGTATTAATGAAAATGAAAGTTTGACAGGTATCGTATCACCTACGAAATTTATTAAAACTTTAAAGAGAGAAAATGTCTTATTTAATTCATCAATGCAACAAGATGCTCATGAATTCTTGAATTATCTATTAAATGATTTGAATGATTATTTAAGTACGCAAGCAGAAAACGTCCCATCAGATATTAAAAATACGGTAATTAATCAATTTCAAGGTGTCTTAAGTAATAGATCCAAATGTCTAACTTGTGACACAATGACAGCAAGTGAGGAACCATTTTTAGATTTCCCAATTGAAATTAAGGATAATGAAAGTATTGATATCCAAGAAGTATTACGTCACTATCATCAAAGAGAAATTTTGAATGGCTCCAATAAATTCTATTGTAATCAGTGTTATGGGCTTCAAGAAGCTGAAAGATTAATTGGTTTGAAAAAATTACCAACAACATTAGCGATAAATTTGAAGAGATTTAAATATGTGGAGAAACAAAATGCTAATGTGAAATTATTTAATAAAATTTCATACCCAGCCAAACTTTCGGTAGAATCAACATATGATCCAGATTATAAGAAGGAATACGAATTGACTGGTGTCGTTATTCATTTAGGTAGTAGTCCACAACATGGTCATTATGTTTCATTATGTAAAAGTAAAGTATTTGGCTGGTTACTTTTCGATGATGAAACAGTAGAATCTGTAGATGAAGCTACTGTATTAAGATTTACAGGCGACTCGAAAGATCAAAGTACAGCTTATGTTTTATTTTATCAAGAAAATAACGATAGTACTAATCTTTCTTCTGACAACATCAAAGCCAATAATAGTGCGTTAAAGGTGAAACCTTCTGATAATAATGAACCCGAAGATAACATTTCCCAATTGATTAAATATGACGATTTAATAAGAGAAACAAAACGCAGAGAAAAGATTAGACAAATACAGCAGAAACAACAACATCAACAACAAAATTTACCTAATAGAGATAATAGTATCAGAGATGATAAAACACATGGAAGTACTGTAAAGGAAAGAATGAAGAAGAGCAGTACCTCTAATAAATCTAAAAGAGGATCTAGAATTTTGAGTTTTATTAAAAGCTAATAAGATAAACGTTATTTACGATACTGAAATCCATACGCCACATCAGATATATAGAAGCTTTTCTGATACTGATCCATAATATTTTATATACATATATATACATTCCTTATGACAATTATAACGACAAAAACAATTACGCATGAAATATAATTTAGATCTTGATGATTTAGACGGTAGATCTCACGTATCTATCTTATTCGAAAAAACATATATAAAAAAAAATATGTAATTATAAAGTTCTCGAAAGTATTGTACAAATTCCAAGGATAAATTTTATCCTCCCAGTTAATCTAATTATTCAGATGGTGCATGAGTGAATAAATATGAAATGGATTCACCATTATGTAATCTTCTAATAGCTTCAGCCAAGGTCGGACTGATATCAATTTGGTCAATGATTGGAAGATCTAATTCGACAGGAACAGTGTTTGTACAAACAATTCTTGCAAGTTTACTGTTCTTTAACTTTTCTTTTGCGGAACCAGAGAAGATACCATGTGTAACAATAGCGATAACTTCCTTAGCACCGTGTTCTAATAATGTATCACATGCCTTGGCTAATGTACCACAAGTATCAGCCATATCATCAACAATCAAACATGTCTTGTCAGTGACATCACCAACTAAGACCATCTTGGAGACTTCATTAGCCTTTTGTCTTTCCTTATGGATAAGAGCAAAATTTAAATCTAATTTATCAGCTAAGTATGCAACTCTCTTAGCACCACCTGCATCTGGAGAAACTAAGATAGCATTTTCTAGATCAGTCTTTGTCCTTATGTAATGTAACACACTTGGTTCAGCGTATAGATTATTAACAGGGATACGGAAAAATCCTTGAATTTGAGAGGCGTGTAGATCCATTGTAACAACATTTTCACAACCTGCAGTTTGTAGTAAATTAGCTACTAACTTAGCTGTGATTGGTGCACGAGACTTATCCTTTTTATCTTGTCTTGCATATGGGAAATTTGGTAAGATGGCAGTAATTCTTCTTGCAGAAGCCGTCTTACATGCATGAATTAGAATTAATAGTTCCATTAAGAAATCATTGATTTCTTGTTCACCGAAACCTGTTTGAATAATGTATACATCTTCATCTCTTATACTTTCACCAATAGTGACAGAAGTTTCTTTGTTAGAATATTGATAAACACCAACTTTGGAAAGAGGGATACCCAATCTTTTAGAGATAAGTTCAGCTAACTCTGGATGAGAGTTACCAGCTAAAAGTTTAATATTGTTAGAAGTCATTTCTTCACCGTCGCTATCCATAATTTATGGTGTTAAAAGAAAGTTATGAAATTATATTTCGTATTTTCAGGCTTTAAATAATTGAATGTAACTTTCGTTATACTCGACAGATCTTAGTGTTTTTAATAATCTAGAAGATTCGTGAAGACAGTTGCTCATCATGCACCTTACAAAAAAGAGATGAGCTTGAAATTAAATTTTCAATCTTGAAATTTTTTTTTTTTCATTCCAGGCCTAGTCAAATCTCGGTACTACTTCTATTGGCGAAGAATAATTCGCACAACGCCCAGCAGTACATAGTGAATAGGAATATCACTTTCTAATTGCTATTAAATGTGTCACAACAAATTGTTAAAAGTATGTAGTTATATTAATAATTATTTAAATTTTGTTATATATTATATGTAAGCATGAAATGAGTGACTGAGTCGCAGGAACAATTAAAATTTGTCCACTTTTAGGATCAATTTACCTTGTGCTCTTTGTGTGCTTAAGTATGATAGGGCATCTGCTGTCTCGGACCAATTATACTCTTTATCTACAATACATCTGACTGAACCATTTCTAATTAAATCACCACATTTAGTGATCCAATTATTAGATGACGCAGTTTTTGCATTTGGATCAAAATAATAGTGGATGTATGAATATGACCATAGCATTGAACCAAACATCTTTCTAGTGTTTGCACTTGCGTTATCATATGCACCAAATGTGTCCTTTTTGTAGTTGGCAATTTTGTCCCCTACTGTGGTTAGATAAATACCACCTTTACGAATTAAAGTCTTTGAATTTTGAACTACATCATAACCGCCGATGAAATCTAATACGATATCAAATTTACCTTGGTTATAAGGGTACTCTACTCTATTATCATCTTGTAATACAACATATTTTTCATTTTGGATAATTTCCTTTAATGGTTCAGTCAGTTTCCCTTTACAAGAATCATAATCGATAAATATTAATTGACTTGCAAAAGATGGGAATAGTTTTTGTAATTTAGCCGCTCCACTAGCTCTTGTAGCAATTGTAATTTTAGTCTCGATGCTATAATAATTTATTAATAATTGTAAAGCTGCCATACCTACTGAGGATGTACCACCTATTATTAAGACATTAGAACCTGGTGTCAATTTTTTCTTATTTTTAATTTTATCTAAGATATTAAATGCAGCACCTAAACAAAATAGTGAACCAGCGGCCTCTTGTTCGGTTATATGAAGAGGTCTTAAAATAATTGGATCTAATTTAGGATCGACCAAGATACTGGATTTTAGACATCCGACACCAAGATGTGGATGATAATAGATACCATATACTTCATCACCTAATTTCCAATCTTGATCTAAATTTTCACCCACATGAGTAATAATACCACTATATTCCCTACCAAGGCCAACTTCACCATATGTAGGAGTTGCGTAACCATTCTTAATGAATTTATCAACTGGGTTTAAACCAACATAAGTTATTTGAACAATCAAATGATTTTTAGTTTCTCTACCACTTAGTTTTCTATCATCATAAGAGAATTCTAAAGGACCTGTCTTACAACGAAATACTAATGCTTTAGTAGTTAAAAATTTCGCATATTTATCTGGTGTTGATACACTACGGAATTTTGCATCATCTGGTATCACAGGTGTAACTGGTTGACTTTGTGAAACAACCATCATTGGTGCAGCATTGTTGTTCGTAGGTGGTTGTTTAGTTATGCTATCATTAGGTTTTGTATTAGTAATAGCTGGTGTATTACCAGATTGATTGTTACCAAAATTTAAATCGATGTCATACGTTTGTTGGGAAGCTGTTGGAGGAATCTGAGGTTCGACATTGTCATTTAAATCGACGGTATTATCTAGTGTTCGTCCCATATTTACAGTAGGAATATTTGATTGATAATTCCCGGAATTAACATTGTTTTCATTGTCATTGGTTTGTTCCATATTGAGTTTCTATATGTGGGTATGACTCAATTTGTTTCTGATTATTCTATTAGATCTAGGCAATAGCTAACGTAATTAAAAGATCCGTAATCTTTTTAATTTTTTGCACTCTTTTATAACATATATATAAAAATTACAGAAAGATTTGAAACTTGAATTCAGCACAGGATGAAATTGTTCACTGTGTATCTTATACTCCCTTTAACTAAGTAAATAGTCCCTGCACCAATTTCGCTTTAACTCATCAGCGGGTTTTTTGAATTGTTTGTTTTCATTACGTACAACCGAAAATTTTACAGTTAAAATTTGTTTATTATTTCCCTCAGAGCGGTTAAATAAGTATTAAGTGACACTACATAAGGACAATGGGACTATCTTAGATGGTATCGAATATATCTAACAGTAGTAATCGGATCGATTAGTTATATTAGTTGCTATAATTATGGTATCCTGTAGTGTTGGAACATTAATCTGCAGCCACTTACACTTTATATGAAGTATCCAGAGTGTGTACCTAGAACTCTTTGAATGATATGAAAATATAGATCTTAACTTCTAAAACATGAATAATTTAATTAACTTGTATTATATATGAAAATTACTAAAATTTGATTATATAAAACGAGGCTAACAGTCACGTAAACGTAGCCGTTTCTAATAGACCACGAGATAATTTCATTCAGCATGTTGATTTGTTTCGTACCTCATCATTGTTCAATTTTGTTAATCTAATTTAACTTGAAATAAAATATATAATTTCGTAAATATATATGTAGATATATTATTTTGTTTAAGCAGTGATACCAATAGAAGTTGGAACAGATAGACCAGCTTCTTGGAAAAATTCACCTAAATCTTCAGGTTCGAAAATGACATCAATCATTAGAGAACAACTTGGACAAACAGCGATATTTTCACCTTCTAACATATCTTCTAGTAAAATTTCAAATCTATCACCACATGGACATGGATAAGTGAACATTTGATCTTCTGGAAGAAATGTCATATCTTCAATTTCAATTTCATCATATGTAGCAACCATTTTGTTTATTGTTTTTTTTCTTAATTACCTTCAAATAGTTTTTCAGAAGTATCTTTTCTATAAGTTGTGAGTTATTCTCTTGTTATATATCAAAATATCTGTTTCATTTATTACTGTCATCGTTTCTATTCGATATACTAAGGGTGATTTGTGTCGTCTATTAATTAGTAAGCATTGTTTCTGCGGGTATTTCTCTGTTAAATTTCTATGTTCTGCGTATGTTTCTTAGAGTATGATTACAGACACCCGAAATTAATTTTGTGACTGTTCGACGAAATTAACATCCGTACCTTTTCACAAATATTTGTTTCGTTTTTTTCCCAAAAACTTTTTCTGAAAAATAAATTCCAGAAATTATTGATTTTTCTAACGAAGAATCGCTCGCGCAGAGAAACTCTCGCGGAACATCGTTACTGGAATTAAAGAAAAATTTCAAACAAACTTCGGTGAAGCAATAACTCTTTCAATTGATTGCTTCAGTTAGTATGGAATTTACTGTGAAAATTTCTATTGAGGAATTAGTATTGCACATAGAATTCTCATAATATACTATCACGTTTAAACTAAAACATCATTGAAAAGAAGCTTTAGTTATAAATTGTTAGTAACATTAATCACTTGTTTCTTATTATTATCTTCTGAAAAAAGACCAAATAACACTAGGAATAAATGTATGTGATTAAATGAAATAATGAATGTAGAGATTGTTATGAATAACTGATTGAATAAATACGATTATGAGCAATTAAATGAAATAAGAATTTTGATATCAAAATGGGACTAAACAAGCAAAAGATATATCATGATCAGTGGGGTAATGGACAATAAGAGGCAACTGAAGCTTCAATATTAGAAAAGAAATTAGATTTAATATTCGAACAAGGTTACAAGATTATAAATAAAGAGATAGGAGTATATCCATCAAGTAATTACAATAATATTTATCAAGATATTCAATTTAAAATCAGAAATGAAATATTATCTACTACTTTATCAAATCCAAATTTAAAAAAACAAGTTTTACTAACAAATAATTTTAATATTGTTGTACTTTATTGTACATATTCATTTATTAAAAAAAATAATTTACTACAGATATCAAAATGGGTATTTCTCGTGATTCTCGTCACAAAAGATCAGCCACCGGTGCTAAGCGTGCTCAATTCAGAAAGAAGAGAAAGTTTGAATTAGGTCGTCAACCAGCTAACACTAAGATTGGTGCTAAGAGAATTCACACTGTCAGAACCAGAGGTGGTAACAAGAAGTTCAGAGCTTTAAGAATTGAAACTGGTAACTTCTCATGGGCTTCCGAAGGTATGTCTAAGAAGACCAGAATTGCTGGTGTTGCTTACCATCCATCCAACAATGAATTAGTTAGAACTAACACTTTAACTAAGGCTGCTGTTGTTCAAATTGATGCTACTCCATTCAAGCAATGGTACCAAGCTCACTACGGTTTAACTTTAGGTAAGAAGAAGAACACCAAGGAAGAAGAAATCGTTGCTAAGTCCAAGAGTACTGAAAAGAAATGGGCTTCCAGAGCTTCTTCTGCTAAGGTTGAACAAGCTGTCGAATCTCAATTCACTGCTGGTAGATTATACGCTGTTATCTCTTCTAGACCAGGTCAATCTGGTAGATGTGATGGTTACATTCTAGAAGGTGAAGAATTAGCTTTCTACCTAAGAAGAATGACTGCTAAGAAATAAGCATTTCTAATGGGGTAATAAAAAAAATTATATCAATCATTTTTCATGTATCATTTTCTATATTTAACCATTCAGTTAATTAATAAATAAAAAATATCTATAAACATCATTATTGTAAGCATTATTGTTTTGCTAGTTAAGTATTATATAAATGAAAAGACTGTATATGGTTTTGTGATTTCGCTGTATATAGAAGCAGTAATTTCTTAGTGTTATGTAACTTTATTCGTTATAATTATAAGCTCTGGATATTTTGATATCTAATGTCAAGCAAGGATCTATGGGTCATTACTACTACTACTATAATTAAACGAGATTAAAAATATAAAAGAAAATATGAAGATCAGAAAAAAAAGGCAATGAATAGTATCTGCATTCCCCAAAAAGGGTCAGAACAGGTCTGTAGAATCATAAATTTCATCATTTAAATCTTCTTATATAATTATCTCTTAAAAGAGACTGAAAGTTAATGAACGTTAGTTGAATTGCTTTTCACTGAGAAGTTAAATCAATTACTGTACTCAGTAATGGATGTAAATTCTTTCCTTAGATAAGCAACCCATGGTACTGTTTTACTTTGAGAAATGTAGCAAAATTAACCACTTATAAAATACGTAACTTACGTTGAATCTAAAAAAATTGAATATCTTTTGCTTTATATACGTCCGCTCAAGAAAAAGACGAAAGAAAAAATTTTCAGTTTTCTCTAAATGAGGCGGGTTTGAAATATGTAAATAAAGAATTAGGGTTTGATTATATGTTTATAAAATAGGCACATCACTCAAACTAATGAAAGTTATCTCATTATAAGATGTGTGATCAGGATGTCAAATATACTATTTGTTGATATTACAGTTGAAGTTACAATCGGTATTGATTTAGGATCCTTTCACGTCAAGCAGAATCAACCGTTTAAAGGTATTGTTGATATTCCACATCTCAAGAATGATTCAGTACATGTAATTCATTTTCAACATGGATCCGCTAATGAAAATGATAATGAAGGATTAAGATATGGATATTGGTTCTCTCGAGGGAATTATTATATTAAATATAATGAAACAGAAGAGTTATATGAAATGTTTCAAGAATTTGATAATGAAAAATATGATGCAAAGATGCAAGAATATTTAAATCGTAATATGGTTAGTGAATATCCTAGAATAGATGAAGAAAATAATTGGGGTATAATAAGTGATGATATCAATTGGGAATTGGTTAATAAAATTGTTAAAAATGGTGATAAAGAGATTATGAATGAACAGAATCATGTTAAATATGTTGATTCATCAATGACGACATTAGAAGAGAATGAAGTATTACAACGGACTTTAAACCGTAGTTCCAATCAGTCTGAGTCAAATGACTTAATGCATCAAAATGTATTGCATTATACCACGATTAAATTTAAATCTAATGAGGCCATACGATCGACTCATCGAATGGAAGATTACAACGATAAATCATATTACTTAAACACTATTATAATTCAAAATTATATGAATAGTAAAATTTCACAACTTTTCGGAGAATTACAATTTAGTTTCATTAATTCTATAATATTTGGTAATTACGGATCAAGTTTACAATGGCATAGTATAATTGAATTATTATTTAGATCATCTGAAGTTAGTAAAAAAGTAATAAATAAAATTGATGAAGTGGTCTCTAAACAGTTAACAATCTTACCAAATGAATACAAGGACATTTTGATTAATGAAACGTTATGGCACACATTATTCCATGGATCATTTCAAATGGGAAACGTCCCACGGATACGACAAAGATTAATAGAACTTCATATAATAGAGCAAAACGATGCAAAAGATATTGAAAATGAGCAAGTAGAAGAACAGGGTGATTATATGGACGGTGACTGTGAAAATAATGATGAATATTATCATAATATAGATAGTTCAGATGATGAAGATGGTCCTACTGTAGTAAGTGGCATATATTATAATAAAAGATAAATATGTCTCATTGACATTGCACTATAATTCATCAATAGTATGTAAACATTCTTAGAATCCCTCCTATATGGCATGGAACTAAGAGTATAATAGACCCCTTAATCGTTGTCTTATCCACTCTATTCCACACTCTTTCGGGTAATATTAATTGTCAGGTCAACTGCCAAATGAACTCTATTCTATTCAGACATTACCTCCCACTCTGTGATATTAAAATGTTGGAGGTCCACGATGTTCCAATATCCTACAACCACAGTGGTTCCTTGGCATGTAACAGCTGTATTGTCTTTGCCAGTATTACATTTAATAATGTCAATCGAAGAAACAGCAGCACGAACCAGTTGTCACTGTGCCACCTTTTCGTGACCCCCTGTTCTCTCTGTTTCCATGTGTATGCTGTCACAAATATGTGTATTTACAGTATAATACCCGTACAACCTGACAGACAGATGAGAAATGCTTCTTGTTCCTTCGGTCTCTTCTGTGTTCTATTGTGTTCCATTCGATTCCATTCTGCTCGTTTCTTTTTCTCTCGTTCTCGGAGTATTCCAAATGAAGTAAGTGCGCTTTCTACGGTACTTTCTTACATGACGATGTGTGTCCCTTAATTAAACGACACAATAATGAATAATAATCAATTTGAAAAATTACTACAATTAGCAAATAAAGTAATAAGAAGAGACTAGGTATCCCTTGTTCTATTGACAGGGGAACATTTTACAATATAATTAAATAGTATCTGTGATTACTGAAAGAATATACTTCTTTTATTTCCCATAAACTCTGGAATGTTCTAGCAAAAATTGTAAATTCTAATTATTACTTGTGATCCATATTCCACCCCCCCATTTCTTGAAACGTATTAGCATTTCAAAAGTATATAAATAGGGGATATATTTCAATGAATATACAATTCATCTTATTTTCCTATTCTCTTTTCATTATTATATAATATATATAACAATAACAAACAGAAACAAATACAAAGAAACAAAAATTATAAATATGTCTAAAGCTGTCGGTATTGATTTAGGTACTACATATTCATGTGTAGCTCACTTCACTAATGATCGTGTTGAAATTATTGCAAATGATCAAGGTAATAGAACTACTCCATCTTATGTTGCATTCACAGATACAGAAAGATTAATTGGTGATGCTGCAAAGAATCAAGCTGCTATCAATCCAATAAATACTGTTTTTGATGCAAAGAGATTAATTGGTAGAAAATTTGATGATCCTGAAGTTATTAATGATGCTAAACATTATCCATTTAAAGTCGTTGATAAAGAAGGTAAACCAGCTGTTCAAGTTGAATTTAAAGGTGAAACTAAGACTTTCACTCCTGAAGAAATTTCTGGTATGATTTTAACTAAAATGAAAGAAACTGCTGAAAATTATTTAGGTACAAAAGTTAATGATGCAGTTGTTACTGTTCCAGCTTATTTCAATGATTCTCAAAGACAAGCTACTAAGGATGCCGGTACGATTGCAGGTTTAAATGTATTAAGAATTATTAATGAACCTACTGCTGCTGCTATTGCTTATGGTTTAGATAAGAAGGGAACAAATGAACATAATGTCTTAATTTTCGATTTAGGTGGTGGTACTTTTGATGTTTCATTATTATCTATCGATGATGGTATCTTTGAAGTTAAAGCTACTGCAGGTGATACACATTTAGGTGGTGAAGATTTCGATAATAGATTAGTTAATCATTTTGTCGAAGAATTTAAGAGAAAAAATAAGAAGGATATTACTTCAAATCAAAGAGCTTTAAGAAGATTAAGAACTGCTTGTGAAAGAGCTAAGAGAGCTTTATCCTCTTCAGCTCAAACTTCAATTGAAATTGATTCTTTATATGAAGGTGTTGATTTCTATACTTCAATTACAAGAGCTAGATTTGAGGAATTATGTGCAGATTTATTTAGATCTACTTTAGAACCTGTTGAAAAAGTTCTGAGAGATTCTAAATTAGATAAATCTCAAGTTGATGAAATTGTCTTAGTTGGTGGTTCTACTAGAATTCCAAAGGTTCAAAAATTAGTCTCAGATTTCTTTAATGGTAAAGAACCAAATAGATCAATTAACCCAGATGAAGCTGTTGCTTATGGTGCTGCTGTTCAAGCTGCTATCTTAACTGGTGATACTTCATCAAAGACTCAAGATTTATTACTATTAGATGTTGCTCCATTATCTCTAGGTATTGAAACTGCTGGTGGTATAATGACTAAATTAATTCCAAGAAACTCTACTATTCCAACTAAGAAATCTGAAACATTCTCGACTTATGCTGATAATCAACCAGGTGTCTTGATTCAAGTCTTTGAAGGTGAAAGAACAAGAACAAAGGATAATAATATTCTAGGTAAATTCGAATTAGCTGGTATTCCACCTGCTCCAAGAGGTGTTCCACAGATTGAAGTTACTTTTGATATTGATGCTAATGGTATCTTAAATGTTTCTGCTATTGAAAAGGGTACTGGTAAGTCTAATAAGATTACAATTACTAACGATAAAGGTAGATTATCTAAAGAAGATATTGAAAGAATGGTTTCTGAAGCTGAAAAATTCAAGGCTGAAGATGAAAAGGAAGCTGATCGTGTTCAAGCTAAGAATGGTTTAGAATCTTACGCATTCTCATTAAAGAATACAACATCAGAAGCTGCTTTCAAGGAAAAGGTTGGTGCAGAAGATGTTGAGAAGGTTCAAAAGGCTGCTCAAGAAACTATTGATTGGTTAGATGCTTCACAAGCTGCTTCAACCGAAGAATACAAGGATAGACAAAAGGAATTAGAAGCTATTGCAAATCCAATTATGAGTCAATTTTATGGTGCTGCTGGTGGAGCTCCAGGTGGTATGCCAGGTGCTGCCCCAGGTGCTGGTCCTGCTCCAAGTGCTGGTGCTGAAGGTCCAACTGTTGAAGAAGTTGATTAAACAGTTGAATAAAATACTTCATACATATCATTTTTATCCCTCTATTAATGTGTTATTAAAACACAGGATTATATAAATATAAAATATGTATAAATATAAATAAATATATTCTACTATTAAATTAAAGAAACTATTAAATTCCATTATTTTATGAGAATTCGTGGTGCGTCATATTAACGCGGCGCGTTCTACAAGTTCATCGAACACAACATCGTTTCTTCCATGACGAGTTTTGACAGATACATGAGAACCACAGATCTGGACTAATAGTTATATATTGTTATATACGTTATTGATATATCTATGCACTTTTTAATGGTATAGAGGAACCTATTTAAATACATTACCGATAAATATGACAAGTCGAGATTCACCATTTAATGGAACCTCAGAATCAACAAGTAAATTCAAATATCCCAGTTCGCCAATATCAGGGCCCTCAATAGAAAATCAAATAAATAACTCGGTCTCTAGAAGGGATGACAGTCCTAGATCGGTTGTAGATAATATTATTGTTGATCGTCAGGAAAGATCAGCCAATTCAAGTAAATTAGGCATTCAATCTTCTCCGTTGACCGAGAAACTCAATCGTATTGATCAACGACAGAAGCTTCAGGATATGAGACAATCTAAGAAGGAAATTAAACGAGAAATGAGACGTGGTGGATTAGAAAAGATGGAATGGTTTGTAATGAATGGAGAGAAGATCATTGAGGAAAAAAACTTGAAATTAGATGCAGATAAACATATGATTCCCGTAGATATATTGGCCGAATTAGAGAAAGAACAAGAGGAAGAGATGGAATTGTTAGAAGATGATGATTTGATTGAATTCGTTGAACAGAAAGAACATTGGGAGAAAGAATTAGAGGATATGATAGCCGATTTTTCTATTACTGAGGGCTGAAATGTATTTTCAAACAAAATTAATTCCCCTGAGTTTCATGACAATATAGTCATGGTTACTTATATGATAGTGAATAAGTTATGTGATCACAGATAGAATACCAATGGTTATCATTTTTCGCATAAGTCATTGATTAAATAGCACAGGGCATCGCAAAGATTGATAGTCAAATTTTAGCATCGGACAACGCGTCACAATGCCGTCAGAACGAGGTACAATATCTGTATTAGTAATCTACAGGAAAGAGGTGAGGTTGAAAGGGAACGGAGTGTGAAGGGATGATTGTTACTCTGATATAAAAGAGAGATAGTTCATATGTTAGATAGTGGATATTCATATAGTTGATCAGGTTGTTCTGGATACTAATCACATATAAGGTACATTACTTTTCAATCTGAGAGATAACCATATTTTATTAGAAATATATTTCCCAATTGACAGAAACACATACCCCACATCAATGAGACAATCTTTTAAGGCAGAATTCGATTTTGAAAAGAGGAAAGAAGAATCCGAAAGAATAGCAAAGAAGTTTAACAATCGAATCCCATTGATTTGCGAGAAGGTCGAGAAATCAGATATTCCAGATATTGACAAAAGAAAATATTTAGTTCCAGATGATTTAACAGTAGGACAATTCATTTATGTGATAAGGAAAAGGATTGAATTACCACCTGAAAAGGCAATTTTTATCTTTGTTAATGATACTTTACCTCCTACTGCGTCATTGATGTCTGCTATATATCAACAATATAAGGACAAAGACGGATTTTTATACGTTACATATGCAGGTGAGAACACCTTTGGTATGTAAAAAAACAATCTCAACACTAATTTTTTTTAAAAGTGTATAATCATTTCGAATTGCAAAAATGATAATAAAATAATGTTGCTTCATGTTTTAATGATGCACAGTCATCGGTACTCTTGGTGGCTATATCCTTTGATTTTAATAAAACTAAACTGGAATCTATAATCTAATGTTACAGACTATGACGTCGAATATACTATATACACTCTGAAATTGTTTTACAATTTTCAAGAATGTATACTTACTATTTCTATATTCTAATATCATGTTATATATATGTGTGTGTAAAGATATATATTTAACAAAAACTACACCGACTTATTAACTCTCTGAATTTCGCAAGATGGGGTATGAATGAAACTGCATATCTTTCCATGGATGTATATGATTTATATACCATTCTTATCCAGGAATTTTCTTATTAACTCTATTTTTTCTGATTATGGGAACTGCCTATTTTCCGTATTCAGTTCCTCCATTTTTAAAGAAGATACTCTTTTGAGACAGAAAACATATATAAGATCCTGACAAATTCATAGAAAACAATTTAATTTTATAGTTACTATCGGTAAGGATAATTAAAATTATAAAATATGCCAACAATTGATAAAAAGGAACAGAGGAAAAGGGCTCTTTCTGAGAAGAATCCTAATACACAACTATCAACTCATCGCAGAAAACTAAACAATAAGAAATCCTTAATACAGAGTAAAACTGGAGTTGGAACCAAAGATATACAACCTGGTACTATAAAAACCAAGGATAACAGTGATGAGGTTGAAGCTAAAAGATTGGACGCATTACAGAACTCCTCACCCAATAGTATTAGGGACACTGAAATTAGCCGCCCATTGACAAAAACCAATCTAAAGATTTTGCAAAACCAAATATTTCGTTATGAAGAAATGGACTGCCCATGTAATCATTACATATGCTCAAAAGAGAATATCTTAAGTATAACATGTTCTAGAACCTGGTTTCTGTTTGAGTTAGAATTGACTTTAGACGGACTATGGAATTTCAGAAATAAATGTTATCATTCAAAAGTTTATCAGAAGTTGAATCCAGATTGGTTGATTGAAAATTGTTTAGAGATAAAGACTGATAGGAAAAACATAAACATAAAAGAACTATCCAAATTTGAAATGTCTCATATTATGTTTACCCCCATACCAGATATAACTGATCTATTGCAGGAGAAACAGCAAGATAAAAGTGAAATTGAAGTAAACATTGAATCGATTATAGAAGAAACAAAAAGTGATAAAAATATAACACATACCAAAAGAAAGTTTATTCCCCCAAGTGTACTGTCCTTCAGAAATAAAGATAAGGTGTTTGATGACACGATATTTGATATTGAAGAAATCTTAAATGGCGATATATATGATTCTCCATTGAAAACTATTGGGGTGGAATATAAAGAGACACTGACACCTCAAAGAGGGAACAGTAGACTTGCCCATCAAAGAACCTATTTCGATAGTAATTTGAGTGCAAGAAGGTAAAACTAGATATAGAAAATTAAATTTTCTCTAATGTTGCGTTATAAAATGGTATGAAGATACATAAATAGTGAGATATTTCAATACTTTTTTCTATTTGTACAATGGTAAGTTTCTTTTGTTTCCAAATGAATGAAGCGAACTATGCATGAATTGTTGCTGTTTTCGCTTATTGGTAGATGCACTAAATCATCAGCTTTTAATGATATTTCTCATATCTATTTCTTTCTCTTTTCCTTGACCTCATCATCTCTCGTTGGATGTAATCTAACAACGTTTGGATAGTTCGGCGTATTACCTGTATAACCTTGATGCCAATCATAACTTAAAGCATATGCAAAAATATTACCTGTTCTGTTGAAATTAATAACAGGTATCGAGGCCTGTAATGATGGGAAACCCTTTAATCTATGTCTGTGATTTTTATCCCAGAAGTGGAAACAACCGTCACCACCACCTGTACCAAATGTACCGTATACTGGATGGAATGCTATGGTATTCACAGGATATACCAAAGATTGATTTTGTGAACCTGCAGGTCTATTTGGGTTTGTTTGTCTGTGGCATTTAAATGAAAACCCGCTCTTCTTTTGCATTTCATCGTCGATATATCTAATTGCACATCTACCTTCTATGGAACCGATTGCATAACCGTCACCTTCATTATAGCATGCAATTGTTCTAGTTTGCCATTTCAATGGTGACTGTGTAGCTTTGAAAATAGTACCTGGATTGTTCAAATTAATAATAGCTATATGTCTTTCTGCTGTACCTACCACTAATAATTGTGCTTTATTATCCATTGCGTAAACTCTGTCAGGCATCATTAATGTAGTAATAGGGTTTGGTTGTCTTAGATCCCAATATTTTATAGTTTTATCCCATGAACCAGTGACTAAACACGCTGCGTTACTAGGACCACAGTTAACAAATCTTAACGATTTCACTGGTGCATCATGAGACCCTATTTGACGTGATTGACTCGTCGCGACATCGAAAATCTTTACAGCATTATCACAACCACCGGATGCTACTGTAGAACCATCGTTACTCCACCTTGTTGTCAATACTGGTCCACTATGATCGTATTGCGAACGGCCTTGTGCTGTACCGTTTTGAACATCCCAAATTCTAACTTTACCATCCCATGAACTTATCGCGAACAAGAAATCGTTTTGTGGAGAAAATGCTATATCAGAAATGGAATCTTCTGCTGGATTGTTGATTACAATATCATTAGCTAGATCAGCTTGAGTTGCAATTGTACTGAAAGTTGAAGATGTATTAGCTACAGGAGCTGGGAAAAAGGACATCTTTTAATATGTGTGTATAATATCTCTATTTTATGTCTCAGAAATGTAAGGTCCTTTTACTAAATGCGAATTAGTATGCACTATTTTGATATCGTATCTATAAATCAACAGGTTGTAAAATTATCCAGTCTTTATATTAATATTTCGTTGTGATAAAGACTTGAAAATTGATTGACACCAATTGGAAATGTATTTAATTGATGAAATATGGTTAAGTCTTTGTCTTCCTCTGTATGGAAAGACGGTAACTTGAAGTCCTTGAAGTTTACACAATCCCAGCATCCAACTTTTATTATTTGACTTTCGCATGCAGTGGATAAATTTTCGCTTCGCTCAGGCAGCGGTCGTGGTTCAAAGATAAATTGTCGCTTTATTTCAGCACAGAATGAGTGAAGAACGCTGAAGACATTATAAGGTGACAGTAATTCAAGGGTTCTTGCTATTGTGCTTTACGTCAATCATCTCTTCCTTGACATTGAAATGAAAGAACAACATTAATTTTTATTGCAATGAAATATATCATACTTCGAATGAAGTTTGTAAATGTTTATATTACGCAAAAAAATGGTAAGTCTGTGTCTGCAAAAGGCGTGCCATCAATTCTGCGTAGTATTGTATAAGAAATTGCCCTTAAAAGATTGAGTACTTAATAAATGAGAGGTAAAGAAAATCTAAATTTAAAACCGTGGTATTTAAGATAGTTTTATGATATGCTATTTCATTAAATGTTCATTATATGCTTATTTATGACGATATAAAAATTATAGAGTTTCATAATTACATTAGATTTATGCTGTATATGTCTTTGTTTGGTAAATGTCTTTATTCGCTAGAAATTTTTGAAGAATCTGAATTTCTATGACTTATCGCAGTTAGATCAAGTTCTGAATTAGCAGAATGCATTACTTCAAATTGATCTAAATTGACACTCGCAAGTGAATTTTCATCAAATTGTAATTTGTCAACTAACAAATTTTCAATATATGGATGTTGTTCAATTGCAGGGTTATAACCAGGGGGATTTCCATTGTAAATTTGGTTGTTATGGGTATTAGTATGTATAAATTTTGTTGCAGGATGTGCGTTAAAGTTTCTATTATCTAGTTCAATTGTTGCACTCATATCTAAAGGAGTTCCAACTTGTGATGGTGTATTAAGCTTTTGATTATTGCTAATGGCAGGGGATTTATTATTATTTTTATTTTTAATTCTTAATTTTGATGAAGATGATGCAGTTGTTGTGGAACTACAATTACTACTACAGATACTATTTGATCTTTGTGAATAATTTTTACCTCCCAAGAATTCAAGTTTTCTTGAATGCGATGCTAGGGATATAGGGGTATTCTTCTTTGATGATCTTTTTTTGCTTGGTTTATTACTACCATTTTCTGGGAATTGTTGAACCCAACCAGTTGTTTGAAATGTACCAATGTATGCAGGTGTTGATTTTGATGATTTTGATGATTTTGATGATTTTGAACTCTTTGAAGAAGATTTGGAGACTTTTTTAGTTATTCTTGGAATAATAGAAATATTTTGATGGGATGAAATTGTACCTTCAAAATTTGAAGCTATTGCATCAGAAAATAAAACGTTTTCAAATTGAATTGTATTACTGTTGATATTATCAGAGCTATTACTATAAGAAGAGATATTTGTTTTAAAACTATTATCACGTGAATTATTGTGTAAACTGATTGATAAATTACTTTGAGATTTTTTATGCTTCTTATTATTGTTGTTATTGAATTTTATTGAATTAATTGAAATTGAATCAGGATTACTTTCTGATCTAGTAGCAAATATACTACTTACATCACTACTATTAGAAGTATCATTTCTATCATTTGAAATTGCACTTAAATTCCCAAGTATATTTTGTGGATAATTTAAAACAGGTACATTTTGATTTGAACCATTGAATGTAGTTGATGTTGCCATTAATGGTAATAGATCTAATTGACTCTCCTTTGGAAGGAAAAATTTATGTGGTCCAGAATTTTGTTGTTTATTATTACTATTCATCATATTGTTTCTTGAACCATTTGATTTTAATTGATTATTATAATTATTAATATGCATATTTTGCCAGAATATTTCCCATTGATCAAATAAATTTGTTTTTATTGGTAAAGAATTATTATAATTATTTTGTTGTGATTCTTGATAGAAAATTTTTCCTAATTCATTAGATACTGAATTATTCAAAAAATCATAAAGATGAGTATTAAGAGATTGTTTAACAATTTCATTTGAAACGGGAAAATTCACAGGAGATTTACTCATTACTCTCTTTTATAAATGAAAAAAGGATGTAAAAAATTGTGTTTGTATGTGTGTGTAATATCTTTATTATTGCCGTTAATGGATTTTCGATGCTTGAAAAAAAGAAACGAGAGAAAGTGGACCAAAAAGGAAATGATATAAGTTAGCGCTTATGTATAAAAGTTTCATACATGTATATATCTATGAAGATAATAATAATAATAGTATTATAAAAGATAATAATATGTAAAATGATATGTTAATACCAAGACATATATTCTTGAGACAAGAACCTTCAAGTGTCACAATGATGTTTGCTTATATATAAATATATAAGTAAGTTTACATAATTGATTAATACATGAGTCTCCGATAAGATAGTCTTATTGAATATGCATTATGTAATAATCCCGTATTTGATTTCCCCCTCTTCCCCTAAAAAAGGAGAATTTACATGTATAATAGAATCTTAGTTAATGTCACTTACATTTATCAAATCCGATTATTAATTGAAATTTACCGTTAAGTTGCCCATAGAAGGGTCTAATTTGACGCCTCTTTAATTAGAATATGTAATAAAGATGTACCTTCATACTTCAGAAAAAGAAAGGAAGGATCGAGTAAAAATATGAGGGGGAAAAGAAACGAAGAAAAAATGATGGCTTTTGTTAGAAAGACCACGGACCGAGAAATTGGAATCAAAAGGGAAACAAAAAATTAGCTGAGAATTTGGAGAATCCATTGAATTATTTGAGAGGGATTGCGTATTGGGACAAAATTGCATTATTTTTCTGTTGTCTTTTTGGAGTTTCAATATCTCATGCATGTGTCTAGTTGTACGCATATTGTTTGGAGAAGCAACATTTTTCGGAGTCGCCCTCACCGAAGAGAAAAATAAAATTGTGTTGGGAAATTTTTAGAGGACCAATACAAAATAATACGAATTTTTTGGCCCATTCGTCACTTTTCTACGACAAGGGGAGGTAGAAGAAAGCGAAAACAAATGAATTGTTCCGTGGCGACATGCAGACGGAGAAGTTAGAGAAAACGGGTCCATAATGAAAATATCAAACTAACCGGAGAAAAAAGAAAAATTAACATAGAATAAGAAAAGAGGAGAATAAGAAAAGATGACGTTTCTTCTATTTAATAAGAGGTTGGCATGATTGAATGCAATCTTAATGGCGGAAACGGACCTATATGTAAAGGGGACAAAAAATAGAAGTTAATGATATCGGAATAGGAGTTTAAGAATAAATAAAGAGGAGGAGACGTCATATTGTCATGGTCACTGCCACTGAGGCTTCAAAATTACTTGATGTAGTATCGTAAGTGTTTCATTTTATTAATAAGCTTAGTAAGTCATTGGCCGATGGAATTTCATAAGATAAGAAAGTGTGTCATACGACAAGAAAACGAATTTTATCGTATATTCATATTAAAATATAAAACAACTGGATTTTGATCTTTCCAATAATTGGTGATATCTTTCTACATTTTTTACAAACTGCAATATTAAATTGAATAAATACTATAGTACGATAATTTGGAAACCCGCTTATCACATCGGATATACATAATAAGGGATTATGCATATCCAAATTAGAAGATACTAGAATACAAAATGTACATGTTAATAAAATGTAAGGGTATCTCTCCACATGCAAAAAGTCTCCTTCAAACTGTTCGAGAGAAGTAAATTTCAATATCTGCAGTGGAAACAATACAATAAGGACAAGAAATAAATAGTGGAGTAGCCCCTTGATTTACATCTTCTAGAAAGACAGCAGGATCTCAAAAAAGGAATTGCTTTTTTGTTTAAAGAAATGAAGAAGGATTTAAAATTATCATGTCATCATTCTTGCATGTTTTTGACAGCTGTCTATTGTTTTAATCAGATATTTAGTTTCATTTTAACACAGTTATTCTATCGGATAAATAAGAGATGGTCAAAATAATTTTCTTTCTTCAATTAATCTTTAGTGGATTAACTCCCTTTTGTAGAGATACCCCAGGATGGACAGTGAAAGAGATATGCTGTTATAAAATGTCATTCAACGCGTGAAAAACTTTAAATAATATAATAATTATTATTATATTAAATTTCAATATATCAAATTAAAAAGATGGGTTGATATCTTAAATAAGCTATTGTTTTATTTCTCAAGCCACACATACGATATAATAGTACCAGGGAGAACTGTTCCCACATCTTGTTAATACTCTTTATTATCCTTTAAAATACTTAATTTACCTTTCAAATTGAGGTAACCTTCTAAAGATCTATTGTACAAAAATATAATTCCACAATAATTATCTTAATGAAAACTGGGACACTTCATCTCCTCTTTTTTTTATTTCTTGTGCTGAGTTCTCTCGCTTTGTCTTATTGTTTTTTTTCTCTGTGACACTAAGAACCACCGTCAAAACTGCTCCTCATTTTTTTTTTCCAATCGATTGCATAAACTCATCCCTCCAAAAGTCTCTTGGGGTTTTTCCGACTCCACGGGAACGGCCGTGCAAATTGAACCCCTCATTTTTTATTGGAGAAAAATTAGTGCCTAAAATCAAGCAGGCACTGATCCCTCTTCTGTAAAAATGATGTGCGGGACCCTCTCCTTTAATTAATTTTTACACAATAGATACCGTACAATAAGAGAAAATTTTATTGGCATAAAGTTTAAAGTTTTATCAACAATCACAAGAAATTTAGATTATTCATTTTACGTGGAGAATTAAAAATTTTATTGAAAAGAGAGGGATGCCTTGAGAAAGGGATAACTTCTGTTGAATAGTAAAAATAATCTTAATTGCATTAGTGAGTTGATGTTGCTACTGTAGTTTTAATATCGTTATGCAAAGTAATAATTTCAACTAAATACCGTTAGAAGAACAATGTCAAATATACTTCTAGTAAATGACATAATGTTACATCGGGGAAGAAATTTATCCGTCGTAAAATTTCCTTAGAACAGAATTTAACGTGTACTTCGAATTAAAGAGTTTATCTGTAACTAGATCTAACTTTTCTATTCTCTATTTCCTACGAAATATTACTTAACAGAGATTTCAAAAATTCATCAGTTCCTCCAGGATTATTATAGATTATTGAAATTTAATATAATTTAGTGAACAATAATATATATTTTATTTAATTTAACTTCCATTTTAAAAAATATTTGGTTTGTTTCTATGATCTGTCTGCGTCTCTTTTGGATCAAGGGAATATCCTCTTAAGGTTATTGGATAGCTTCTTATTGTTAAACACTGAATTCCCTGTAACAAACCAGAATAAAAAGTAGACGAGGTAGTCGTTCTATAGTACTATCGCCAGAATGACAGACATTATGTTATTTCTTTAAGTATGGCATAGAATATGTAATTAGTAAAGCTTAAATTGATAATGTTAATAATTTCTTAGATCTACGTAGCATTTTATTAATTAATTATAATCGATATCTGTTTAAAGTTTTAGCTAGTGCATGGTTATTATTTTAATTTAATATTATGAAGATCTGTTAATAAATAAAAATACTAAGAAATCCAATTAAAGAGCATTTCCAAAATGTTATTTCTTACCTCAGATTTACATACTAGAAACTGATACAGTTGGTTTCCTGTTTTCAATACATGTTAAGAGCATAAAAAGTTTTTGTCCATTCTTCTGACACTGTTTAATTTATATCTTTGTATAATATTATTTTCTGGAAACGAGTCTTATGTGATCTCAAATAATAATATAAACGGGAAATGTTATACATTGTCCCAGATTATAGAAATACAAGAGTTGTATACCACTTATCTGCTTCATTATGTGAGATTTCTTTTTTATCATTTTTGTTTTTTTGTTTACTTTAGATACTCTGTCTGGTCGTATCACATCAAGTACCAAAACCATAAATTTTAAATAATTCATTAAAATGACAAAAAATGTTAAATTTTTTTCTCGAAGTAATTATGTCTAGTTTCAAACAGATTGATTAATATATGATTTTATTCCTACTATACTTATTCTATTAATCATAATATTATTTATCTCATACAAATATCTATCGTTAAGTAAGTAATACTTCCTCTTTTGTCACTGCTGCATCCCACAGAAACTTCCGAACAAAAAAAAAAAATATTATTAAAAAATCTAATTCTTGAAATTACTAAAATACAAAAAGATATAGAAACTAGATTTATATAAAATAGTACTGAAATAAAATGACATTAACAAATATATCTAAAGGAATGTTATGTCTAAAGCCGTTGAAAATAAAAAATGTGTATATATAGGGGATGTGAATTTAGGAAATATGTTTGCAATCGATCTAAAATAAGATGAGAAAAACAAAACAAATTATGCAAGAGTAAAACATGTTTTTTTTTATAGTTTAAATCAAAATTAGATTCAAGCAATAACAGTAGCTAAAACAGAATCTTGAGCAACAATACCATTGTATGTAGTGTTTAGATATTTCAATAATTCAACAACCTTAACCTTCATTTCTTCTGTTTGGAATTGTTTTAATCTTTCCATGTTTTCTTCTCTACCTAAAGTAGATTCTTGTTCTAACTTAATTCTTTCATTTTCCTTAACAAATACTGCAGAGAATACTTCAACAATCTTTGGAGTTTGATTAACAATAATAGTATTGTTTTCTTGGTATAATTTCATAATTAATTCATAGATTGGATTATATTCTTCAAAACCTGTATGTAATGGTAAGTGATTTAATAAAGCTGGAATAGTTTGTTCTAATGGAACTAGATTTTCATGTTTTAGAATCATACGAGCAACACAACCACTAGAGTTAGCAAAGGCTCTGTCAATGATTTCTCTAGTAACTTCATCGTCTTCAGCAGCTAGCATCTTTTGATCAGCAGTACTTAGAACTTGATATAGAGCTTTTAAGACATGTTCGTAAACAGCAGATGTATCAAATTGAGCGTATTCACATAATAAACCAACACCGTAAGCAGCATTACCTCTAACTTCAAGAGATTTATCAGATGTTAGACTAACAACAAGAGCTTCTAACATTTCTTGGATGTAAGGGTTTTGTTCCTTCATACCTAAAGCAATTTCAGAAGCGGCACCAACAGCACTAGATCTCTTATTCTTAGATTTAGATTGGAATAGAGCTAAAACAACAGGTTTGAAGTTTTCAAAGACTTTACCGAAATCACCAGCTAAAGCGTGAGATAAACTGACTAAGACTTCAAGAGCAACATCTTGTAAAGTAGCTTCAGTTTCAGAAGAATCTAAATCTTCATCCTTTGGAACATCTTCTTCCATATCAATGGTTTGACAAGTATGAGTACCATTCAAAACAGCTAGAACTTGCATACATAGAGTTTCTAAAGCACTTGAGTCACCGTTGTCCATAATGATAATAGCACCGAATTGTTTGATCATGTTAGCTAGATCTTCTAGAATAGTGATAACCATAGTGGTTTCGAATTCATCTGCAATACTACCTAAGGAAATATCTCTAGCATTCTTGATGATAGCCAAAACACTACCGTCAACGTAAGAGGTAGCTGGAATACCCTTTGGATAAGATTCTGGTTCAATCTTAGAGGCAAGTAAGACAGCCTTAACAATGTTCCAGATAGTGTTCAAAGCAGTTTCTCTTAAACCATAAGATTCGTCGATTTGTTCAGCAAGAACCTTCATAGATTGTTCAACGTATGGTAAGAAATGACCCTTAGTACCTAAAGCTAATTCAGAAAGAGCAGCGGCAGCGACTTCCTTTTCGTAAGAGATACCGGTATTAACAGTGAATTTACTTTGTAGATCTTCTTCGGTAGCATCTTCAGTGAAGGCAGCTAAGTCTTCAGCATCACCATCGAAGTTGAATTGATATTCATCTAATTCTAGAGTCTTGAAAATTTCTGGTAAAATTGTAGCTAGGAAAGAGGCAAAGTTTTCACCATATACCTTGGATAAGTTTGCAATGAAAGCATAACCAGATTCTCTTAATCTAGCGGAGTCAGTCTTAATGGCTTCATAAGCAGAGTTAACTAATGGTTCGGCATATTCAGAGAATGTTTCAGATCTAACAGCTCTGGCCATGGTAGAAATATTTTCAAAAGTCATAGCTCTTAATTCAATATCATCTTCGGACATACCTTCGATTTGAGAACAGTTTTGAATGAATTGTTCTAAGTATTGAACACTGGTCTTGAAATATGGAGTGAATGCAATACCGGCAGCAAAAGCAGCAGAACCGATAGCAGAGACAACAGCACATCTTAATTTGGAGGAGTTGTTGTTTTCCAACATGTAGAATAATTTGTTCATTAATGGTTCTAAATATTTAGCGATAGCAGAAAATGAAATAAATTCTAACAGACCATCTAGAGTAACAGTAGCGTAACGGTAGATAGTAGCAAATTTAGCAGAGTCAATGATGTCAATGATTAATGGTAAGTATTCTTCATGGAATTTAGCAACTTCATCTTGTAAATCAGAAGTCATTTGACTAACACACTTTAAAGCAGCTAATTTAACAACTGGTTCTGGATCCTTTAAACCTTGAATAGTAACTGGGATAATTTTATCGAATTGAGATAAAACGTAATCTGGAGCACCAGAAACAGCAACAGAGATAGCTAATAGGATAGCTCTTCTTTGGAAAGCGTTTGTGGATTGAGCCATTTCAGCCATGTGGTCAATGATAACAGTAGCAACTTGAGATGGTGGAAGTTCAGCAGAAGCGAAGGCTAATAATCTGATAGCACCTAAAGATGGAGTATTTTCTTCATTTTCACCAGCTTCATCTTCGTTATTTAATTCATCATCAACATCGATTTCTTCTGAAGCAATCTTTAGACCAGCTTGAGTAATTTCTGGACCTAATTTAGCTTGAATAACCTTTGACTTTCTGTATGATAGAGAAGAAATAATAAATTGAATAGCGTAAACTCTGATATCTTCATCAATTTCGGCGTTGACGGCAATTTGAATAGATAATTTAACTAAATCAGCGATAGAGTTACCAGTTAATCTAGAATCTAATAATAAGAAATCGTTGAAACAGTTGAAGACTAATTTAGCGTTGTTGTTGTCATCAGCCTTAATAGCAGCATCTAGGACATTAACAACAGATGGAATCAAAGAGGCAAACTTGGTGGCTTGTTGTTCATTGATGTTTTCACTTTCTTCGATCAAAGCAGAAACATGGTTTAAGGCTTGGGCTGATAGAGATCTAGTTTCTAGGGAAGCAGTGTCATTTATAGTATGGGCAAATAGATTTAAGAAATCATCGATGTATACAGCTAGAGATGGAGTAAATTCTTCTAATAAGGATAATAAGATGAAGACAGCAGTTTGTCTAACTTGAGCATCTTCACCTGAAGCACCTTGGATTAAATTTGGAATCAAATCTGGCCATTTGTTAGTATCAAGTTCTTCGTTACCAATAATTGCAATAACACGAGCGTTAGAGTGACGAATAATTTCTTTTTGTTCACTGAAAGCAGATTGTAATAAAGAACTTTTAATGGTAGTCTTGGTAGCATCATCTAGAGCTTCCCAATGTTTTGGAATCATCTTTCTTACTTCAACACCAGCTAATTGTTTCAAAGCATCATCAGCATTGTTTTGTAGGATGTGAACTAAAGCTGGAACAGTAGAAGGTTGTGTGTAAAATTGGGATTGTAAAGTCTTAGTAGCTTCTTTAATACTAGCACTGTTTGGTTGAGTAATAGCAGTCAAAGTTTGCTCTAGTTGAGCCAGGAATTGTTGATCCATTTTATTTTTTTATTTTATTTTCGTGAAAGTTGAAACGTTATATTATACAATAGTACTACTTTCTAATGTAGAAACAAAACAAAACAATTTTTTCGACCCTTTTTTATGTTATAAATTAGCAAAGAATAAGAACAGAAATTAATAAATATATAACTTTTGTATACCAACTAAATGTTTGGAAAGTATCTCTATCTGCTACAAGAAGTTTTACTAGGCATCAACGCATATTAAGTTCACCAAAAAACAGATCGATGAGCGTGGGCGAGAAAATTTTTTTTTTTTTTTCGTTCTCGTTTCAAAATTTTCAATTTCCAAATGTAAACTCATCTCATCGCAAAAAATTAAAAAGAAAAGAGAATAGGCGCAATGACTTTCAGAAGTCAAAGAAAAAACAAAACTAGACAAAACAATTGAAATATTCGCCTATGAAATAGTCACTCGCCCCACAAAAGAAGTCCGTACGTTTTACAACAGATCAGTTGTCTGATTGATTTTCGATATATTTATATATAATTCTTTTCATTAATTAAGACTATGGTTTTATATAATAATTACATTAAGGACTTATTCCGTAAAGTTAGTGTGGGGGTGAATATATACGCGTTTGTTGCCTTTCTTTTATTTCAGGGATTTGCCTGCAGATCACTTTCAATGGCTTCTAATTTATTTTCGATGTCATCTATGGTCATACCGATTAAGTATCTGTATTTATTTAATTTATCAGTGGAGTTTAATTCTATCTTGACATTTGTAATCTTGTCTATGTAGGAACGTCTCTTCAATTGCAGCAACGTCAATTCAACCAATAATTTACATGATTCCTTAACAATCTCTTTAGAATTACCATCATCTTTGGAGTTACTTTCAGATGGCGTTAAAGAAGTCTCTTCGTCTTGAACCAATGTGGCCAACTTTAATGCTTGAGATTTCTCACTATATTGGAGACAAGTAGCCTTTCCAATATCGATTTTCTCATTTAAACCATTTATTCTAGTCTCGACTTCTTCTAATGATCTGAGGTTCAGTGAATTCATCTCAGTATCGACTAATGTATCTAATACCTCTTCTTTCTGATTTTCCAATAGCTGAATTCTTTGCATCGTTTCCTTGATACCAAGTTCTGTACTATGAATACTTGAAGTTAAATCATCGATATTATTCGTTAGAGACATGGCAAACATACTACTTGAGTTTTTCAGTTTTTTTAATGATTTCGCCATTGCTGAATCTTCAGGTAAACGACTATGTAAATTACCAGCATCTTCTAGTATGTTCATATTTTCTAATTTCTTCGCAGGTGACATAATAGGATTCGATCTAGGACTCTTCACAATAATAGAGTTTTGAAGATCGGTGAGACCTTTTCTATAAATAACAGGCGATTGTTGTAAATTATTTGAAACAGCAACCGGAGGGTTCTTCAAAATAGATGATGTAACTAATGTATCCAGAGAGGCGATATCTTCAAGGATACTATTGATATTCGTTTGATTTTTATCAGATACCGGAGTTCTTGTAGAACGTGCTTTACTAATTTTTTGAACAGAATCTGATACTGTTCTATTTTTATTAATACTTCTTATTTCACTAGGTATAATTTGTGAACTTGCCGGAGTATTATCAATACCATATTCATCCACGTCCATGAATGTTTGTTTCCCTTGCTTTCTCTTCAAATCCTTTGTTGAAGAGGCCACTTTCGAATGGGTGTCCTCCTTCTCTGACTTCTGAGATTCATGCTTGGAAGGTGGTACAAAGTTGAACTTGTTTAATATAGATACAGGTGTTTCATTTTCTCCATTAACAATATCCATAGAGGCACCCAATGAACTTAATTTATTCCATAGTGTTACATTTAGATTTAAGGCAGCTAAATGAAGTGCAGTATTACCCATCAGGTCCTGAAAATCTAGATATGATTTTAATAATTGGGGACTTTCTTGGCCAAGAGTAGCCAAAATTGTATCAATATAGGATGATATTATCTTTTGATCCTTCGTTGGGTTCACACTTAACTCAACTAGATAATGAATTGGAAGTCTCCTATTAGCATCAGGATTCATGAGACATGACTTCAAGAGCCCTATTACCTCTGAGAAGACTTGCTTCTTATAACAATTGTTATAGAATACCGCCTTTGTAATACAATTGATACCTAAGTTATTGCATATTGTTAGATTTGCATTAATATTAACGAGTAACTTGATAAGCGGTAAATTTGCAAGAGCTGTAGCCCAATGAAGGGCAGTATGACCTTGTCCATCAATGATAAAATTTATATCAAAATTAGCAGGTGGGTAATATAGTTTTGCAATCAATTGTTCAGTACGTTCATCAATATTTTCTGTCGCTAGAACCTGTAACAAAGTTTCCCTATATTCATCCTCATTTAAAGTTTCAATTGTATTGTCATCATTATTATTAAATTCTTCATTTTGAGGAAGATATTGCGAAGAGTTAGAACGTGAAGATAAAGGCGTTCTATTATCAGTTGTTGAAAAAACTTCGACATTCGAACCAGCTGAATAATTATTTTTCAGACCGTTATCCATCGTATGCATTGTATTATCGAAAGACTTATTAAATCCATTCTCATTATGAAATACTACATTATTCTGTGGCTGTGTGGTTTTGGATTTTCTATTAACCTTTTGTTCGTTAGGTCTAATACTATCAATAGTTTCATTAACCATTTGTAGACCATTATTTTCGCCAAAGTTAGACCCACTGTTCGAATAATTCCCATTTTGAAATTTGTTTTGAGAAACTGCACTATCGTTTGGTTGGTGATTATTAAATGATTGATTTACAGCTTGTCGGTTATGAGGAAGTACACTATTTCTAGAATTTGTCGGTATAGGATAAAATTGAAGTGGCTTTTGAGTCGCAGAATAAGGACCGTTTATATTTGGAACGTTCCCCAGTACATGCTGCATGGATATACTATTATTATTGTTATTATTAGCACTGTAACTGACTGAGTTTCTATGGTATTGTTGAGGTGTTTCAAATGCTACATTATGCAATGGACTTGGGTTTGGAACCATACTCTTATTCCTTGTGGCCTTCCTTGTGCTACCATTTCCTTTCCGTTTTGGTGTCTTATTATAACTCGATGGAGATGTTATCTTCATCCCGGGTGAAGATCTTCTCAAGACACTGTTCCTACTTCTTCTTCTTGGTGGGTTGTTTGGATCGAATTGGAATTGTAACAATTGTGTTACTACAGGATCGGTTATATTATATTTAGCAGCTAAAATTATTGCTGATGGCAGAGGGGCCCAGGTACCTTGAAATCTACCGTAACCACCTTGAATCTTTTCGTGTGGCATTGTCATTGATTCCTTTTCTAGAACTTTAGTTCTTTGAGCTTTCGAGAATTTTGCTACCTTAAAAATCTGTGTAATGTTTACCCAATCGTCACGCATTCTTCTCATGACAATATTGACTTCAAACCCTTTAATGTAACATTCGAAAACATCGGTATCTGAATACGTTGCGATTTCTATAACAGGTGTACCATTACTAATTATTTCTTCCTTATTGTGCATCATTGGATCATTCATGAATTGAGGTTTCATTGCTATTTGATTAAGTGATCTCCCATCTGCATTGACGTGTTGTCCCATAATACACGTTACACTATTTTAATGAATTGTTATGACTAGCAATCGAGCTATACAAAAATTATTCAATTTAATGAGATATGATTATATGCTATTAGATATAGTAACTGACAGTTCTTATCTGAAAATCAATATAGTTTGACGCGTAATTTCGTATATTTTTAAAAGCTTATAATTGGAGTGAATTGAACAGCTAACAGTCAATATTATTTTCTTGTGACTACTAAAATCGTTGTATAACTTCTAATACTTTACAAATTATATTCCTTTACTTCTAAGTTATTAAACAACTACGCTTTAGGATATTTTCTTCAGGGGCCACTACTAAATTGAATAGTTTATTTCCATATTTTAAATAATTGAATATAAGATTACCTGTCGAATTAGCCCGCCCTATGAGTTTACCGTTTCCGGTAAAAAAATCTCTAAATTTTTATGCGAGCCTTAGAGAGACGTAACAGCCTATTATCAAAAAAAAAAAAAAAAATAAATTGGATTGACGCGACAGTCTACATTAAGCTAAATAATATTTTATGAGTTTATAGTGAACCATATTATATTCATGGAGTTTTAACCGTACGGGGTTTGGACTATTGAACGTAAACATGATCTTGACATAATTTTCACGATATCGTTCTTCAAAACTGGTTATTTGAGATAACACAGAAAATCGTAGATTAATTGATCGGTTCATATATGGTAGGGATTTTGGTGAAATTGTTTCAAATTTTCAACAAACTTCAATCTTTTCAGAGAATAAATCTCAGGTAACGCTAACAATTAGTTAGTCATTACTTCATTCTTAATAGCGTCTATAAGGTTAAATTACCACCAGATATACCTGGGAATATTGGCAACCTAATTCATAACTTTTTTTGTAATACCCAAAAATGATCATTCGGTCATACTATATACACCTTATCTTTCTAAATCTCAGATGATTGACAATTCTGAATTATTAAGTATATTTCAAGCTGTATTATACTTGATGATTCCTTTCCATACGAACGAAAGAACTTCGAACACTCAAAGTTACTCAATTTTCAATTAAATACACTATCAAGGAACAGGTTGTTGAAAAAGCCTTTCCTAATCTTCCTTATTCTTTATATACATGAGTTATAGACCTCGGCGGCTATTTCCTCCACCGCCCCTTTACTCCTTTTGGTAGGTCGTTCTGCGTCTATCAAAATATCGGAGAACAACTTTTTTCCAGCTGCGGAACAAATATATGTACTGCAGCATTTTCTTAGCGAATTGTTTAATTTAAAAAAACATAAAAAAATTAGAACCCTAACCAATACACCAAGTTAGGGTTACAGCCAAATTGACAAGAAATATCACCTTTCACGAAAAGAATCATTTATTACGATATGTACATATATTTTGTCTTTTCTGTTACTTTTAATAATAATGTCGTGCAGTCTGTCGTCAATAATATTTACTTTAAGCTATTCAAAATTCTGGAAACTTAGTGAGGGCAAAAAACTGAAAAATTAATTGAATTTTGTTAAGTCAGCAGCAAGGATTGCATATGAAGTTTATTATTGAAGTTAAGGTAAAAAAGTTAGAAGACAACATATATAATTAATTGTTGATTATTAAAATAAAATAGTTTCATTATAGATCATTTGGAGAACATATTATTATAGAAAGATACATTAACAATATAAACAACAATGTTACCTTTGTATTTATTAACTAATGCTAAAGGTCAACAAGTACGTATAGAATTGAAAAGTGGTGAAATTATTGAAGGTGAATTAACAAATGTTGATAATTGGATGAATGTTACATTATCAAATGTTAGTGAATATAAAAATTCTGATAATAATGCACAAGTTGAAGTGTTAAAATCAACAGAAATTTATTTGAAAGGTATTTATATTAAATATATTAAATTACAAGATGATATTATAAATACAGTTAAACAACAAATTAATAATAATCAAAACAATAATAATAATAACAAATATAACAATAGAAAATATAATAACAACAATAATAATAATAGAAATTATAACCAAGGTTCAGGTAATAGAAGAAACAATTACAATAACAGTGGTAACCGTGATATGAATAGAAGACATAATAACAATGGTTCGAATTACCAACAACAACAAAATCGTCGTTCATACCATCAACACAACAACAACAATAATAATGAATATCCAAGACCATCTCTTGATGGTACCGGTGGTTATGTTCAACACCATACCATTCTAGGTTCTGACAAGATTGAATTTTAAGGAAGCTGAAATCATAAATAAATAGTTTACATGAACAATTACAACTTTTTTGTTTTGTCGAGCCATTTCATTTTATATTTATTCTCCTAAAATTTATGCATATTATTCTTATTATCATCATGGTATAAATAAAACAATTGTATAATTATAAAACTATATAAAAAAATCAAAAAACTCAAAAAAATAATAATAAAAATGAATACAAACGATGTGTACCTTATATGCCAGCATGAAGGTACGTACCAACATCATATATATGAATAGTATATGAATCACGACAGACACATTAGTTCGAGTAAGCAAAAATTATATTAACAATTGTATTTATTTACTTATAAATGTCAATTTTGTAAAATTTTAGATATAATTTCACAAATTTAAATAAAAAGAACACATGTTGATGCAAAAAGAAAGAATATATCCTTTTTTAATGAGATTTAGTTCTATCATGAGAAACGTATCGTATGAAGAAATAACTACTCAAATAACCTAATGAACCCATACCGAGCCCACAAATCACATTAAATATTGTACTGTAACATACAGATAGTAATATTGAAGAGAATCCACGAATATTAAGGATCCAAAAAATATAGTACAATGAGTATAATTCCATATACAATGCTGGACTACTACCTGCTTGATATACTTTCCATCTCCAATCTACTTCATTTGCTTCTTTCTTAGAGGTTATTGTCATTAGAATATAACATACAATAATTGAAATTTCACCTATAACAACGCATAATAATAAGATATTAGCTAATAGGAAACCATAATAGTAGTAAAATGTTGTCTTTTCTAACCAAACAGACTTGTAGACATATTGTAATTCAACATATATAATAATGAATGGGAAAATACCACTAATTAAAAGTAAAAGTGCTGTAAAGGAATTAGTTATTAGATTTTTTCTTTTACTTCTATATCTTAGTAAGGAACCACCTACTTTCTCTGGGTATGACGAATTTGTTGGACTCATAGCAACCCTTTTGGATGGGCTATACGACACAGATTTAACTGCAAATTGTCCACCGAGGTAACTTAATGGAATACAGACCAAAAAATATAAGAATACAATCAAAATAATTGTACCGAATGGTAATGCATTGGTAGAATCATGAGCCCAAACAATACTATTTAAAATCAATGTAATTGTCATAATTAAACCTGGTAATAAACAACCAGAAATTATTGAAAATATACTAATGTTATGCAGTGGTAAATTATTTGGTGATCCTGGTTTACTTTGAAGATCAATATGTATGAAAAGATATGAACCGACAAACGAGGCCATAGCGGCACCCAGGATGAAAAATATGAATGTCATTGTTAATACGGAATTTCTGACATCGTGCAATTTGTTCAATGAACATGAAATTGCCAACGCACCAACAATTGTAAATAGACATTGAACACCCATTGATACAAATACGATTAATATACGAACACCCTTTGTTATATCTGGATTTAACCAATTTCTAGCAATCGCTGGTAGAACCGCACCATTATTATCAGCTAGTAAATTGGTATCGAATGTATCTAGTTTATCATCATGTACGCGATCTTTTAGGGAAACTTTAATAAAAATGAATGCTACAATGAATGATGCTAAAATGACAATACCAAATGAATTAGCTAAACTTATCCAGTGGAACTTTGCAGTAATTTCATTCGATAATTCACCATTATTAAAGAAGAAATTAAATCTATCCTTCCATTCAACATCGAATTCTTCTCTCCAATAAACAGAATAAGTAAATGGTAAATATTGTAATTCATCATCTGCTTCAGGAACGTGTAATTCATAATTCTCATAATCCTTTCTTGCACCTGGACAACTGTAGTCAGAAACAGACCTTGGATAAACTTCGAAACCAACGATGGTGAAATGGTTATCATCAATGGCATGAAATCTAATGACAAACATTAAATGATTATGTAAATAAACTATGTCTTCATCATCATCATAATAACCTAATGGGAAGCCAGATCCATAATATTTCTTATGATCTGTAGTTGAAATAAAAGTTGTCGCAGCTGGTAATTCTTCATCGATTAACCATTGAGCTACGTAACCCTTTTTAATTAGATCAATGGCTGATTTCATACCATCCTTAGTAGTTTTTCTTGCACATAGGATCTTACAAGGCATATCTTCCCCAAATTTCAATTCATAATCACTTTCCCATTTTCGATCACCACGTATTATTTCGTTTAATGATAAATGTAAAGGTTTCTTTGATTGTGATGGAGGACAAGTGAAAGGTAAATCATAATATGCATAAGGTAACTGAGTTAGATCACTTTCAACTTTATTAACAATAATTTCTACGGGATCACCCTTTTCATAGATATTTGGAGTTACCCAACTATTGTTCGCAATATGAAATCTTGTTGCTAAAGGCAAATGATTACGCATTGTAAATAGTAAAAAGAGTACTATAATAATGGTCGGAACCGTTCTAAATTTCACTTGAAGCACAAGCATCTTTGAAACAGGTTAAATATATGCAAAAAGATGTGGTATTATGTAGGATAAATAATTATTCTGAATGCGATATGTTCAATTTCGAAATGCTAATATTCTCCCGGCGTATTCAAACAACTTCAATAACTGAATATATGGCAGGTAACTAAATGTTTATCTATTAGCCAATTTATTAAATTTATTCTCCTAGCAAAAACTAAGCACTGGCACTTTATTATATCAAAATAAACAAATAATTCCGAGCAAAATAAAATAACGTCAGATCACTTATTGATATTGCCAAACAAAACTAAACTTATTCGTACAAATCTAATGCAAATATTTGTCGTAATTATTAAACAGTTTAGAATTTTTCAAATAATCTCTTAAATGAAATAAAAAACAGATCTATAAGTTGAAAAAGGATCGACGACGTTTTTAGTAACTTAATTCAAATAAATAAACAAAATTTGATGCTGATAATAGAACACCTGCAAATCTGATAATAATTTCGAAGTATTTTCAACTCTTCGCATCACTACTCTTTCGTTGGTTTGTCTCTTTGCCTTTACCGTGAAATTTTCACCCACAGTATAACTTGTGGTACATTTCCCATATACGCATTTAAGTTGTTATTTCCCTCCGTTCAAGAGACAATTTTTCACTTGCGCACATCCTTTATTACGCGCACCGCAACAATTTTCTCATCAGGTTCTGCAGAATTTTAGTCGACGTGTACAGAAATTTCAATAATAAAAAAATAAATTTGGTGGTAGACAACGCGTAAAAAAAAAGCCGAGCCATTGTCTGTCGGGACATTGTATCGTCATCTTTGGGAGTAACCGTCGATCATATCACTGTCATATTATGTCATCGGCAGAAGCAGGAGAGATCTATACTATTTTCAATACAGCGATTACAATCGATAAAACTATATTTAATATTACTATAATTACAATCTCTTATTTACTATCTAAGAATATATAAGGATAGGTAGCTATTTGAAGAGTAAGTTATCTCAAATGTATATAAAATAGCTGTTTCCTGTCCCGCACTTTTTTTTTCTCACTTCTTATTGTTTTATTTTATCTTATTTTTATATATGTATAATCTGTCTTGTATCAGCTAATTAGAGTTTACCTCCTGTAGGAGAGGTAGGTTCACAATCGAAGTATTCTGTTTCTTTCTTCTCCTTTTCTTTACTGCTTAATTTACGGAAACCAGGACTGTGAGGTAAGTTTGGCGATAATACACCTGAAGCTAATAGATATGGACTAGCGAAACCATTAGAATTGATCGTCGCACTAGCTGTAACTGCACTTGTTGTATTGATTGATAGGTTTGGAGTTTCATTCCCCGTCATGCTATCACCATTTTCATTCTTATGTTTATCTTTATGACCAGATTTCTTTTGTTGTTCATCCCATAGAGCTTCATCATCGTCCGCATTATTTTGTAGTTCTTCCTCCCTCTTTCTCGTCTCTTCACGGGCATCTGCTAACATCATCTTAGCTTTCTTCAATGAAACTGTTGGCGTGGTATATGAACTTACAACAGGAACACTCTTATCAATATCAATTGTGGTTTTAATCAAAGTAGCCATCCAACCTCTCATTTCTTCCTTTGTATCAACTGCGAAATAGTGAATACGTGGTTCAGTAAATGTTAATCCCTTCTTGGAACCTGGTGCAGGTGGAATTAATTTGAAACAATACCTACCCTTACCTGTACTTGCTGCATATAATGAAACAAACATATCATCTTCTTTAGCAGGTACCACACGATGTGCTGTAATATCAATTAAGCCTCTTTCTCTAGTATCGCTTGTGCTTGAGAAATATGACAATCTGGTACCATGTAATGTGAAGAAACGGTTCTTCCAGGTGCTCATCTTCCCACTACCTCTTTTACTCATCCAACCAGAATAGTCAGCAGTACTAATAGCTTCATCAACTGATATATTTCTGATACCTTCCATGAACGCAGATGTACCTTGTTTCTTTAACGGAGGTTTTGTCTTTAAGGTTCTTAACTTCTTTGGTTTAACAGCTTCACTAACAGATCTCTTACTATGATCACCACCTAAAATATCTTTAACTGTATCGTT
>JAXQGP010000128.1:0-37809 GCA_037040125.1 Kazachstania sp. M6911
ATAAAGATACCCGTGTTAAACACAAATTTAAACCTTCTGAAAACACTAAAGAACGGAAGGCTAATGATAAAATATCAGATACACCGGAGTCCATGAGTTATTTCGATTTCCATGAACTTGCACATACAGACAACGCTAAAAATATTAATAATATAACCGAAAAAGATAACAGTACAGCAAAAACGACGCCAGCTTCATCAAAATCTTCGAAGGTTAAAAAGCCATTCAAGCCTTATGTAGAAAATACGTCATATAATGCATTTTATCAATCGATGAACTGATTAAGGGAACCGCAGACTTCATGCGTGAAGAAACGAATACGCATTCGTCCAAGATAAAGAAATGTAAAGTAGCAAAACAAAAATTACCACTACTAAATTACATCAAATAAACGCAGACGGATGATCACCTCTGTCGTGTTCTTTGTCTCCCATTGATCACCGTTTTAACGCATCCCCCCATTGTAAATTTTCCCGTCATGGTTTATACACGTACATACTTATATAAAACACTATATAGATGAAATAAAAAGGACAATCATTATGATTAACAATAAATTCAGGTCTTAAGTAGCGATCTATATACTATACACTCTTCACGGCAGGATTAGATTGTCTTATCTACTATTAAGTTGAGGTGTTTCTTATTCGTTCACTAAAGGATCGTCTTTTTTGTATGCGAATATGGAAATTTGGTAGAAGCGTGATAATGGCGTCTCTATAAAAATATAGGAGAAAACATTGGAATATAAGAGAGTAATAAAACAAAGGGTGACAACAAGGAAACAGATAAGGAATAGAACATCCAG
The DNA here is from genome assembly GCA_037040125.1 of Kazachstania sp. M6911. Classification (NCBI taxonomy): domain Eukaryota; kingdom Fungi; phylum Ascomycota; class Saccharomycetes; order Saccharomycetales; family Saccharomycetaceae; genus Kazachstania; species Kazachstania sp. M6911. Next base: position 809 of record JAXQGP010000128.1, read on the forward strand.
ATCTTAGAATCAGTGATTCTCAGTATCAGTAACACTCAGACAATTAACGGAAATTTATTTCAATCTTTTCCGTACACAAAAAGAAGGTGAATAACGAGTAACACAATTATAACAACAGTGACACGTTAATCACTCAAAAACATTTGATTCAGCTATATCAAAACGAAATTAAAGCGAAAGAACATCATTTAACTAATCATATCATACTATAATTTAATTAGCTTACTAAATGTCGTTCGATTGGTTAAATATTCCAGGTCTCAACATTGAGAATACGGATGTAAATTCTAAACAGAATGAACCAGCTGTACCACCTAGTGTTTCCTTTGATTTTGGTGTACCTCCTCCAATTAATGATGCAAATACAATGACACAAGAATCTAGAAGTATAAGTGATTCAGCATTAAACATGGATATGACTAATAATACCGCTACGCCAAATGGTGCATTTCTACATGTGAATCCACCACAACATGCCGCAAGTAATAACGATATTTCAACAGTAAATGAGCATAAAGAGTTAATTACATATAAAGAAACCCCAGAAGATTTAAAGGTTCCATTATCATTATCGCAAAGTCAGCTGACACATGAGGAAATACGAACTTATTTAAGATGGTACAAGTACATTTTGGCAAGATCACATACAAAATTAGTCAGATTACATGATGTATTTCGTTTCCTTGGTAATTTCACGATCAATGAAGATTTGAAGGCACGTATAGTTGCTATCTTTAGAAGTTGTAAGAGTGCATTGAATATTGGGCAATTTTTCGCAGTACTGAGATTGATCTCAAGAGCAATGATTGAAGGGGTATTGCCTTCAAGAAGGATGATTCTGGAGAAGGCACCTATTCCAAAACCACGTCCGATCTTATCTACTCAAGGAAATGGTGAAATATATGAAGAGGTTGAAGAAGAGGAGCCTAAAAGCAATGGGAACGATAAAAATGATGGATCAGTTGATTTTGATTCCTTTACATCATTGTTATTAACAGGTAAGACTATAAGAAAAAGAGTTAGAAGAAAAATTTTGAATGCTGCTTTTAGAAACAAAAGAGTAAGATTCTCAGAAAATATCACATTCCAAGATCCTCCTACTGATAAAGTTAATAATCCACAAGCACCATTGAGCAACACATATGGTAGCGGTAACAATGTTAGTAATGCTGATAATAATAACGAGCCGGAAGAAGCAGTACCGCAGGGACCCCTAGATCTTTCTTTGCCAATGGATCAATTATTGAAACAAATGGCAAGTAGAAAGCATAATAACTCAGCGTTAGTCTCTAGATTACCTTCTGAACAACAAGAAACTGAGGAAGAAAAAGAGGAATTAAAAGATATGCAAGATTCGTTGTCACATTTTAAACAAATTCAAACTGTAGATGCAGTAACTGGTTTAGTTAATGATCCACAAGTCGGATTTATGAATAATAATGTTGGAAACATGCCAAATGGAATGGATGTTAATGGTGGTATTTTACAACCTTTGAAACCAACTGCAACTGGGTCAGCAAATCACTTCATGCGTCAAGAGATGAATCAAGGTTATATTAGTACTCCAAGTCCAGAACCAAGTAATACGTTACAACCTTTGAAGCCTACAGCTACAGGTTCTGCCAATTATTTAGTACGTAGTCATTTTGATACTAATGAGAACGTAGCTCCCGTTCAGCAAACGCAAACAAGTTTCCAATCTAATCCTGTATCAGCAACATTACCAGCTCCAGTGATATCACCTCAACATACAAACGATATGCAACCATTAAAACCAACGGCTACTGGTTCAGCAAATTATTTGATGAAACAACAATTCCCAACGGCTACACCTGTTGCACCTCAGGTGAATCATATACAGAAACCTACTGCGCAAAATGATCAATTCATGAATTTTCCTCAACAGAGACAACAGGTTGATGTGGGTCAACAACAACAACAACAACACCAACAACAACCAACTGCACAATATCAAAATCACTTGAATGTTAACGGAAACATACCACAACAAAATACGTATACAAATGGTACTTTGAATCAAACATCAACTAAACCGTCAATTCAATTACAACCTCAAAATACTTATCCACAGGCACAAGTCCCTAATGTTGCTCCCAATATGCAGAATGTCCCATCATTACCACCTCAACAACAACAACAACAACAATATCAATCCACTGGTTTATTATCTCCTGGTTCAAACGCTGCATCGAGTTACTTCCAATCATTACTAAGTAGTTCACATTCTCCGTCACCTAATGCTAGTCATGTACAAATATCTGCTCCAGGTAATAATGGCATGGGCATGCAACCACAACAACCGCAACAAACAATGTATAGTGCAAATAACACTCAAACACCATCGGCTAATACTTCAAATGCATCAGGTTATAACCAATACCAAAATACTCAACATATCGTGTATCAAAATCAACAGATACGGCCACAGCAGCAGCAGCAGCAGCAGCAACAACAGCATCAGCAACAGACTGGTCAACATACAGGTCAACAACAATTTTACCCTGGACAAATCCAATCTCCACCACCTGGTGCTTATAACTCTGTTAGTCAACATACTTTAGGAAATAATAACCAAGCACATTTAGGAGTTCCACAATATCCGTTTACAGGTCAACAGAATCGTCCAAATCAACCAAACCAACAAATTCTTGGAGATTATCATGCCATGCAAAACCAAGTTAATGCATTACAACAATCATACGGTAGACGTTAAAGGGACGCTTTACAAGATAGATAGAAACGACATATACATATAATATTTTGATAAAATAGAAATAGTTAATTAAAAGAGTCATAAAGATTATATAAAGTTATGTAATTTAGTATCCTAACTTAACAGCTTCATGGTAAGTTGGATAGTCAATGTAACCGTGGTCAGTCATAGCGTAGAAAGTATCTCTATCATATTTATTTAATGGTAGACCCTTTTCAGCTCTATCTGGGAAATCTGGATTAGCGATCCAGTATCTACCATAACCAATTAAAGTTCTATCATCCTTAACGAAATCCTTAACAACTTCTGGATGTAATGCTAAGTTACCAGCTCTGATGATATTACCTTTCCAAATGGAGTAAACGAAATCGTTGGTACCATCGTCATATTCACCAGTACCTTCAGTTAAGAATGGGTTGGTAACACGAGGTTCGACTAAATGAACGTAAGCTAAACGTTTACCAGCTCTAGCTCTTCTTTCTAATTCACCAATAATATGAGCATATTGAGCAACAATTAATGGTTCAGCACCACCAGATAAGTTACCGAATGTACCATATGGAGAAAATCTAACACCGACTTTCTCTTGACCAACGGCATCGATTAAAGCATCAACGACTTCTAAGGTGAATCTGGATCTGTTCTCCATGGAACCACCATATTCGTCAGTTCTGTGGTTAGACTTTGGATCTAAGAATTGATTCAATAAGTAACCATTGGCAGAGTGAATTTCAACACCATCTGCACCAGCAGCTAGAGAATTCTTAGCGGCTTGAATGTATTCCTTGATGTATTGTTTAATTTCATCCTTAGTTAAACCATGTTGAGGATTCTTAGACTTATCGGCTCTCTCCTTGGATTCGTCATCCATATAGATACCATCAGAAGCAGAATCATAACGTAGACCATCTCTAGCTAAAGTATCAGCATAAGATTGTCTACCTAGAGCCCATAATTGAACCCAAATGAAGGATTTATTGTCATGAACCTTTTGGAAAATCTTCTTCCATTGAGTAATTTGATCTTCAGACCAAATACCTGGGGCATTATCATACCCACCGGCTTGTGGTGAAATGAAAGTACCTTCAGTGATTATCATTGATCCGGCTCTCTTAGAACGTTGATCATAGTAAGTAGCAGCCCAGTCCTTATTTGGTACATTACCAGGATGACTAGCTCTCATTCTAGTTAAAGGAGGGTAGACTGCTCTGTGTTTCAATTCACAGTTACCGACTTTTATTGGTTTAAATAAGTTGGTGTCACCTAAAGCAACAGGTTTGAAATCTTTATTGAAGGACATATTAGTTTGATATTGATGTTCGTTGAGTTTCTGTCAATTGCAAGAAACGAATGAGGACAAATCGTACTATTTCAAGTCAATATCATATAAGTAGCTTCTTATGCAACATTTCTGGGGTAGTTCCAACACCAGGATGAGGAATACAATGTCTGCTACCTCTGTGGTACACCTGGAAACCATCGCTTATATCGTTATTAGTTCATCAATATGGGTTCGAGGAGTGAAAATCTTTTGAAATTGTTTCAGTTCTGGTGAGTTGTACCTCTATTTCACTCAAGCAAGGGATATGCACTCCATGTTCTACGGAGTTTATCTCCTTGTGGTTCGAGGTATCCCTAAAATGACGAATCGGCGTCTGCGGTGATTTCTTCGTGTCCCCATATTAAATTGACAAGAATATCGATCTGCAAAAGACAGTTGAGACAGAGAAAGTACCGTACCGATCGAGAAGTGAGTTGGAACACATATTCATTCTCTATGACCTGATTTAGGGTTGGTTAATTTTTCTTTTTATTATAATTATTACAATCATATACAAATTATTCTTTTATTTATTTATATATTACTAACCATTGCAGAATATTTTACAGTATCAAACTGTTTAAAATATGTTTTTATATTTTTGTATTTTACAACGCTAACTTATCTGACCATGAGATATCTAAGTTATTTTCATCTAGAATATCATGATATGCATCATTAGCACCAAATAATTCTCTTGTTAATTTATCCATATTTGGTACTTTCCCATCACTTAAACTAATATCAAGGATACAATTACTTATACCTTGGAATACTTCAGCACATTTCTTGGCAAAGACCCATTTAGCACCGAAATGTTCTAATATTTCAACAATTTGTTGAATTTCGATCTTACTTTCAATTAAATCGATTGCCCATTGACACAAACAATATAAGATAGTATTACAAATTGTTAAAGTTCTAAACAAAGTAATCCAGTTTAACGGCAACAGTTTTTTCCTGTACAATGTATAAGTATGTTTCCAAGCTTTCAAACAGAAATCGCCAAGGATAGAAAGGGATTCAATTGGTGGTTTCGGTATCAGTGTTGATGGTCTGTATAATAGAATTTGTAATTGTGCATATCTCATAGCTAACCAAATACTTGAACTATGAAATGAAATAGCAGTAGAATTATCATCTTTATGTTTCTCATTTTGTTTCTGCATTTTATTTTTCTCAAAATCATAAATATCATCTAATTGTGCTCTTATTTCACTAATTATATTTTGTTTCTGTTCGTTTGTTAGATCTAATTTACCACAACGTACCGCGTGAACTTTTTGATAAATTATACCACTCATCTTTCTCAGACTAATCATTGTATTATTAACTTCAATTTCTTCTCTTTCTCCCTCGTATAATGGATGAGGTAATGGAATTGTAATATCTTCATCATCAATGGCAGAGATTCTCCCTAGTACAGTAGCAACTAATCTTTCGAAACAATAAGCACTCCAAAACACTCTATAACGAGACTCGGTTTCAGCTGCACTCATACTTATCTTTTTCTTTGGTGGTAAATCTCTATTTAAACCAAGACCAATAGTTAATCTCATAATTATACCACTAATTGTCCATGATGACCAACCCTTAGGTTCGAAAAATGAATAAATACCTAATAATAAATGACATTGAATCGTATCTATATTTTGTAAATGTGTCACATATTTAAATTTAGTCATTGCTAAGTATGCTAAATGTTCACTCAATTCTTCTTCATCTTTCAATAACATACCTGCACGTCTTAAAGTTGTGCAACCTATAGCTAGAATCATGTATAATTTAAAGATGTATAAATCATCGAAAATTTGTGATAATATTTCGAAATTGTATTCTTTAATCTTGCATAACGTTTTAAAGAAATCGATTTTATTAATCATGGGAAACAATCTATGATTGTGTCTAAAATATGCAGCGATGAATCTATCCATTAAATTTCTATCTAATGTCTTAAAGGTACCATTTGAATTCAATTCAGTTGGTTTCTTACCACCTTGGAAAACTGAGTTTATCGTTTCAATTTCGAAAAATGGCGCTTGGATTGGTGTAGATTCTAATTTAGGAATAGGGGATGGTGCACTAACAGTGGGATCAATTGTATCAAATGCTGGGATCCCACCAACAGGTAAATTTGAAGAAATTGGATGTTGATTTGTTGTATTCATCATAGCTGTTGAAGTTGATGGAGAAGGGGCTACACGTGGATCATTTAACAGGTTTGATATCAAAGTACTTGTCTTTGGTGAAAATCCCATCTTACTATCTTCTATTTTCAATGCAGGCATAGTATTATTTAGTGGATTTACAACAATATCTCTTGTCTGCTGTATAACATTTGGTGAAACCGGCATACCTATCGGTGTCATATATTGAGTCACTGGAGCTTGAGGAGATCTATCCTCGATGGTAGAACCTTGTCCCGACGGACTTGTTCCATTTGTATCTGGTGTACCCATATTCTGTCTTGATATATCCTTGTTTTTATTATCCATTGACGATAACACCGAAATCAAACTTGAAACATTATCGAACGGTTGTTGCGCAGAAGGTGATCTTGAATCTAACGGATGACTAGGTGAAGTATGTGCATTAGTCCCACTATTTGATGTTGAAACGGATCCACTTTTAGAACCTGTAGATTTATGTCTTTTACTTGGTACGAATTCACCTCTTTCTTCAGCTAATTTCAACTGTTTCTTCGTTCTTCTTGGAGCTTTACCAGGATAGACACATTCCTTTTTCGAACGTGTACAATGAGAACAAACAGGAAATTCTCTTGAACATTTTTTCTTTAATCTTCTGCATCTTGCACATGAATACGATTCTAATTTCTGATCCGACATCTTTCAATATCAAAATATACTCATTCGTCGGTGTCTTATAACTATATATCAATTATAACAAAGCACGCTAAATGTTTTAAAAGTTTACAAATAGATATAGATATATATAATTGTACATATAATTATCTAAGATTACATAAACAATGCCTATACTATATTTTACCTGTCCCTTCTGTTATGAAAGAACAATTTTTTTCCCTCTGAGGAAGGGGACCCCACGTCAACAATAATCGCGAGACGAGATTTTAATTTATGAAGCGCGTGCACGTAGTGGGGCCAGTAGAAACGGGGGAACAGACACAAATTGTGGTCCAGATCGGCCGGTGTTACGAATGATGGAAACCGTACTATACGAGACATATGATTGATAATAACTATAAAATGATTTATGGGTATGGTGCCTCGGTTCCCTTTGGTGGAGGACCCTTAGTGAATTGTATTAGTTCGTACTGTTTACCGTTAGATCTTGCCTCTTGTGAGTATTTGTTTAAAGTTATGTTACGTTCGAATTTTTGATCTGCTGTCAGGGATCTTTCTTTGATAAGAGCAGTATCCCATTGTACAGGTTGGAATGGATCAGGATTTGAGGAGTTTGTGACTGTTTCAAGTAATGATAACAGTTCTTGGTAGTATTCGATTTCTTTATCCTTTGGAATGTTATGTCCAGTAGTCAAATGATCAAATTGAGATCTACTTTCCTTTGGAATTTGTAATTTACCTTGAAATGCTTTTACGATTAAACAAGCTTGTAATTCAGCTAATGGGAATGGTACAATTAATTGTGGTAATAAAGAGAAAGCAATAGAATTATGTTTTGTCGAAAAGATTTGTTCGTATAAGTTATCAACATATGAAGTATGGGCATCTGAACTGAAATCCTTTCTGATTGATGGATCTAATATAGATAAATCATATAGGAACCCAGTAGCATAAACTAATTTATCAATATTTGAAAGAACGGTACCATCTTCTAAAGTAACAGTCTTGGTTGAGTAATCTACCTTTGATATCTTTCCGACAACTTTAACAGTTGGATCATTATCATAATACCTTGGATCGTTTAAACCAGAGGCAACACTTTGATAAACTTTATTTGCAGTTGAAGAACATTGATTAACTATATCTTGACCTGAACTACCATCACCGACAACTACAACATTTTTACCCTTAGCGAATTCACAATCATAAAAATGTCTTGAATGGAAAGCATCCTTGTTATCGAACCATTCTTTTAAACCTGGAACTTCAGGAATTCTTGGAACTGAGAAATGACCAGTAGCAACAATAACATAATCGAATTTCTCGGTACGTTTGGTATCTTCATTAGCATGATCAACAACATCGACGTTCCAAGTATCTACCACTTTGTTAACATTTACAATTTCATGAGATAAATGAACATTTACTGTTTCTTTACCATTTTCAATATCTCTAATATAATCATTATAGTATCTTTTCAAATATACCCAAACTTCATGTCTTCTAGGATATTTAAACCAATGTGGTGGGAATGGAACATTATTAAATTGCATAACATGTTTAGGTAAATTAGTCTCTAAATGATCATACATTACACGACTTGGTCTACTATCACCATGAGGGAAATACCAGATCCCACCAACATTTACATCATTAGTAAATAAATCGATATCGAATTCATTTGGTGCATTAGCGATGAATACACGAGCTGCTGCTAAACCACCTGGTCCACCACCAATAATTGCTAATCTTTTCTTTAATTGAGTCATTGTTTGTTTCGGGTGTGTATCGAGACAGGAATCAGATGTGTGTGTTGAAATATCTTGGGCCATCACTTTATATACTGTTGCAAGATTGGCATAAGCACATCTGTGTTGCCTGTTTCATCACATAATCTGTCTTGAGTCATCCACAGTTTTTCCTCGAGACATCGACAGATAAAGATAGACAGACTGTGTAAAGGCGACAATGGCCCGTGAATTTTTTTGTCTCGTAAACGGGGCACACAACTTGTCTGTCTCATTGCAACTGTGATATAAATTGACTTTTGATTGATTAAATTATATAGGTAAGGCAAATATATATAGAATATAGATAAAATTAATGACATGCTAATGGTCTTTGTTCAGTTGATGATTGTAACATTGCATCGTTCCATTTAAAATGACCGATCGTTGCACCCACGACGATACAAATCATTAACCATCCATTATATGTCATGAATACTAACATTAACATAAATGAGAAACCGACTTGAATACCATATTGTAAAGCTTTATTCCATCTTTCATTACGTTGTGATCTAATTGCATTATTTTCATTTGCAAATTTAACAAATTTATATTTAAGATATTCGTAATATATGGATAGGGATACAATTATTATACAACTTATTAAAAATTGTAATAATGAATGAATATGCCACCATTCAAATATAATACATGTATCTTGATATGACCAAGTGAATGACATATTCATTGAACATGAATTATGATTCATATCACCATGGTCCATACCTTTATGGTTCATTGTATCGTGATTCATCCTTTGGTGAGGTGCAGGTTGTTGTTGTTACTGCAGTCCAAATTCTCGCATCTTGTCCTTTTTTATATAGAAAAAAAAAATACACACGTTTAATTTAATAAGATAGATTGTATCATTTTATTAAAACCTATACATTAGAATTATATAATAATCATAAAGAGGCATTATTTAGTAGATTTCAGTAATTGTTATAAAAAAGAGAGAAATTTTAAAAATTAATTTAATAATTTATCAAATTTATAACTTGAAACCGTGGTGGAAGTTAGCACCAGCGTAAGTACACTTACCAGCTAATTCTTCTTCAATTCTTAGAATTTGGTTTAGCTTGGCTAATCTTTCAGATCTAGCTGGAGCACCAGTCTTAATTTGACCAGTTCTTAGACCAACAACTAAATCAGCAATGAAGACATCTTCAGTTTCACCAGATCTGTGAGAAACCATAACACCCCAGTCAGCCTTGTAGGAATCTTGAGCAGCTTGAATGGATTCAGATAGAGTACCGATTTGGTTAACCTTTAATAATAAAGCATCAGCGGCCTTCTTTTCAATAGCAGTAGCAATTCTCTTTGGGTTGGTGACAGTTAAATCATCAGCAACAATTTGAATACCAGCGGTAGCGTTGAAGTGACTCCAAGCTTCCCAGTCATCTTCAGCAAATGGATCTTCAATGGAGACAATTGGGTACTTCTTCATTAGAGAGTGGTATAAGTCAGCTAATTGAACACCAGTTAACCACTTAGATTTGTCAGATTGTGGGTTCTTGAAATCTAAATCGTATAGACCATCCTTGAAGAATTCAGAGGAAGCACAATCTAGACCGATTTGAACCTTACCATCGTGACCAGCAGCCTTGATAGCATCGACAATTAAGTCTAAAGCTTCTTCAGCAGTTTGAATGTTTGGAGCAACACCACCTTCGTCACCGACGTTACCGGCAGAAGCACCGTATCTCTTCTTAGTTAGAGACTTTAAGTTGTGGTAAACTTCGGAACCGATTCTTAAAGCTTCAGAGAAAGTCTTAGCACCAGTTGGAGCAATCATGAATTCTTGTAAAGCTAAAGCACCACCAGCGTGGGAACCACCGTTTAAGACGTTTAAGAATGGAACTGGTAGAACGTAATCACCGGTCTTTTGAGCGGATAGATCAGCTAAATGTTGGTATAATGGAACATTCTTTTCAGCAGCGGCGGCTCTGGCAGCAGCTAGAGAAACACCTAAGATAGCGTTAGCACCTAACTTAGATTTGTTTGGAGTACCATCTAATTGGATCATGAATTCATCGATAGCCTTTTGGTCCTTAACATCAATGTTAGCCTTGATTAAAGCTGGAGCAATGACATCGTTAACGTTAGCAACGGCCTTTAGAACACCCTTACCTAACCATTTAGATTTGTCTTCATCTCTCATTTCTAGAGCTTCGTGAATACCAGTGGAAGCACCAGATGGGACAATAGCTCTGAATAAACCCTTTTCGGTAGTTAATTCAACTTCGACGGTTGGGTTACCACGGGAATCGTAGACGGATCTAGCGTAAACTTTAGAAATAGCCATTATGATAGAATTTATATAATAATTTGCTGGTTTGTTATGAAATAAGAGAAAAAAAATATGTATAAGAATTAGGAAAAAGTATAACAAAATAAAAATGAGTAAGAAAAAGTTAATAATTGAAATTCTTTTAAAATTGATTGTTACTTATATATAAAATGTTTTTTTTAATTTACAAATAAGAAGACAGCAGCATATTTTAAGGAAACTAAACTAAGTCAATTGCAATTGAAATTGCAATTGAATTATTGCTACGAATAACATTTTTCACTAAATAGACCAGCAAGAGATTACTAAAATAAAAAAAAACAGCAGTTGTCTGTCTACGTAGTACGGAACGTATTAAATTGTGTGTGGGCAGACTCAATTAATTAAAGAAGAGATACCAAACTAAAGATAACCTTACATACTACATACGTAGATAGTAAAGTAAAGTTAGTGCAAAAAAATTAACAATTGTTGTCAATTGATTAAATGAAATTGATGATGATGATGATGTTCTTGTTGTTTGTTAATTGTTTGTTGAAAGTCCCTTTTTCGTAAAATATCAAGAGAGACAGACAGACAAACAGTAAGACACTGAGACACTGAGTGAGAGAGAATGAGTTTACGTACTGCGTTAAATTTATTCATTCATTCATTTGAGACAATTTCAGTGTTACTTTACACACACACATATCAACAACGACTACAGAGACAAAGAGACAGTGAGAGAGCAATTGTATATTATCTCTTTTGCCTCCATCGTTAAATTGTCTCGTAATAATTGTGACATTATAATATCACAATTAAGTGAAATTAGTGTACGTTAAACTATTACAGCCCTTAATTATAATACGTATGTACGCAGTGTATGTGCGCAGAAGTGTAAAGAGGTCGCTACAGTCACTTCATGGTATAATTTGGTACTGTGCAGTGCGGTAGTTTATTCAAGAATTTTTTGTCACAGAAATTGGAAGTTGTTGGCACAAAATAGTAGTTGTCGATGGTGCATCTGCCGGGTGTTCTGAGGGATTCCAATTCCATCGAGACAGTAAAGAAGCCTGCCTAATTGTACGTAGCTCTTGAGAAATAAGCGAGGCACAGATCCGTAGTCCATTTTGAATGGTGTCAGTGAAATACAGTAGCGATTGAACTGGTGGACCCCGTGTGTAATTAAACAGACAGAAACTTGTGGAACAGGAAAGAAAGACAAGAAAAATTAAAAAAAAGAGGATGCCCGTGTGATCGTGGAATCGGAACGGGATGCCACGTTGAGACATTAGGGGACAGGTGAGATGTGTGGGTGTAGAGGCACAGCTTATTATAAATTCATTCTCTTTTGTCCAGCTATTTCTCTGTAGCTTCCGCTTTTTTCTTTATTTGATTTGCTTATTCATTTTTATATTATGTTGTCTATTTATGTTATTTTATTTATATACGCTGCCCAAGTAAAGCATTTAATAATTTTTCATTTAAGGGCCAATTATTACTATTATCATCTGTTAACATTTTACTAACACTATTATTATTATTATTATTATTATTATTATTAACATCTAAACCTTCACAAAATACTTGAAAATGTTGATTAAATCTAATTTGAACAGTAGTTAAAAATTTATTAATTTCATTAAATTTTATTATTGATTCATCTTCATCGTATAAAGGGATATTCATTGGATTACCTCTTTTAGTAATATATCTATCATAAAGATTAAAATCTAATTGACATAATTTATATCTTAAACTTAATATAAATTTAATGAAAATTTCAATAATATCAAATATTTGTAACTGAATATCCATTAAATCCATTAAATTATTATTACCCATTATATTACTTAATTTAATCTCTAAATCATTTTGTAAATCAATAATATTTTCATATTTATTATTAATTAAAAATTTCATCTCTTTATCAATTGATTCAATTATTATTATTTCGTTTAATGTCTTAATATAATGATTCATTCGATTATGAATTAATCTACTACGTTTGATTATCTTATAATAAATATCTGATGAATAATTGGTATATCTCCAAATCTTATTTTTATTAATCTCTAACCAAATTTCATCTAATAATTTACTATGATATTCAATTAAATGAAGATATCTTGATATCGTTTGATATTGTGTAATATTAATACGATTTATAATTACATTAATTGGATATGGTATTGAAATATCATACATTAAATAATGTATATTACTCTTATAATCATTTGTCCTATTAACTATATTATTTTCATTAGAATCAATATCTTGTAATAATGCATTAGTAAAATTATTAATATTATTACTATTTGTTTTATTATTAGTATCATTTTCAATTAATTCATAAAAATTAGTCTCAAATTTATTATATCTTTCATTCTCTTGTAAAATATTCTCTTTAAATGAATATTTATCATAATTTATGGTTAACAATGATAATATTATATCTTTATCTTTCAAATTTTCTTTCTCATTATTTAAAAATTGTTTCAATTTATTATTTGTTGAATGTTTATTCCTCTTTCTTGTTAATTCATTAAAATTTTTAATTAATAATTTTGAAAATATTTGTCCATTACAATATCCAAAAAAATGTCTTTGTAAATTTATTATTATTTGTTTGAATTGATAATTTTCATAAAATAATTTAATTGTTAATTTATTTGCACGTTCATACCAATAATTAATATATAATTCAAATTTTGTACCTTCAAACATATCAAGTACAGATATTGGTCTCATCATATTACCATCACAGTCATTCATTGGTAATTGTGTTAATTGTAAACTTATTCTAATTAAATTTAATAATTTACCTGTCATTACAATTTTAAATAATAATTCTTTATTTTGTCCATTTTGAAATTTACTTATTAATCCATCTTTTCTAACACAATATTGTGTTAACCACATTCTTTCATATTCAATTGGATTATTAATTAAACCTTTAAAATCTTTCATTGTATCATTAATCATAAATTCATCATGTAAATCATTTAATTTACCTTGTGTTATCCATTGATGCATCGTTTCACTATATGAATCACTTATTGAATCTAATAATTGTTTCATAAATTCAACTGCATGTAAATCACCAAGACAATCATTAATTGAATTTGATATTACATTTAATATTACACCACCTTTAGCAACAGGGAAATAATCACCATCAATAAATACAGAATATTTATCATCTAAATTATCATTATTATTACTACCATTTCTTGTATCCTCTGATTTATCATTATCAATACCTTTCAATTCGGCAAGTAAATTAGAAAATTTAACTTGATCAGGATCAATCTTCGATCTCATATCCATTTCATCCATAATTTTACTTCTAATATGATTCAAAATTTGCATCTCTTCCAAAATTGTACTATTATTAACAACTTGTTTAAATTCTCTTAATGAAAATTTTAATTTATCATTAAATCGACAATCTAATTCATCAATAATAAATTTTAAATAAATATCATTCAAATATGTTCGTATCTCAAATCCTAACCTTTGTAAAACAATCCCATATTGATCCCCAGACCACAACTCACTAGCTTGTTTCAATAAAATATAATATTTACCTAAATTAACAATCTTACTACAAAATGATTTCAATGATGCATCCATTTTTTTAACTAATCGAAATTGTGGTACACTTAGAATATCATACGGATCATACTCCTTATTGAATCGAATATAAATACCACCAATACCTCGCAATACCCCCAATAAATCATACACGACAAGGGATTCCTGTGTAGCGATATCAGGTAATTCATTAATTGGATAACTTTTCAATTTGGGATTCAAATGTGATTGTGGTTCATAATTAACTAATCGGGTCAATATACTTTTATTAGTGTTGCTCTCCTCAAGAAGTACAACGTCTTCAATTTCACGTACCTCCATCTTATTACTCTTTCGTACTGTGGAGATCTATTCAATCGAGTACATGTTTTGAAGAAATTGCACAATTTTAATATATATTTGTTTATGTATTTGTTTGTTTACATCTCATCTGCATATTTGGATAACGCGCTTCCGCCATTTCTGTAATTTTCGTGTTATCGTGAATGAAGTAATGTGTGCGTCGTGTGAAGTGATACTCGGTGAAATCGGTTTAAATTACTATAATAACCAACCTTATTCCAAGTTATGGTAAGCAATACATGAATTAACAATCGACATGTAACAGTTCCCTATGGTTATGTTGAAATCGTAAGCGTCTTGGCAAAGTTTGGGACATCGATTTTTTTTTTTTATCACTATCGTTTTTATGTTTACTTGAAAATATACATTCGTAGCAATCTCATCAACTTGCAAAGCAATAAGTTTATAAATATCCTAAAAAAATTATATAACATTTTCTTCCTTTTCGGAATTATTGCAACTCTTCATCCATACCCGATTCATCAAGTATCCAATCATTGACTTCTTCACCTAATTTATCAATGTCCTCTTTAACTTTCTTTAATCCACTAAGTTCCTCAATATACTCTGAATCCTCAACTGATCGTTTAACGAAATCCCATTGATTCTCTTTACACGTCTCAACGATTCTTCCAGAACATGCAGAACAATATTCATATGCTGGTGTCACTATCTTTATCGTATTGAAATTATGTAAGAAACCACGAATTTGATGTGGAACTTCACCTAATATTGTTTCATCTGTAGTAGACACATCTGGGCCCTTATCACTCTGTAATATCGATACCAATAATTCAACAGCTTGTGCTGCAGCAAGCATAGCGACACCTGGTCTTGTCACTGTACACATTTGATCCAATGTCTTATCTGTTAAACTATCTGTTGGTACCACAACGTCCTGACAGAAATAACACCCTAATCTTTCTTTAGCATGACCAAAATATGATCCGTGTCTCATTACTAAATAACTATCGAATCCAAGAGCTGCATTAATAACTATCTTATTATAAACATTCCCAAGTACTGTAGGTAACCAACGAGTCTCTCTTGAATCCATTAGCAAAAATATAGTATCGTGCTGTTGGATCAATTGTACTAATTTTTCATAATCTTCTTGTTCTTTCTCCTCATTCAATATACTATGCCCAATCATCGGTACATTTAACATCACTCCCTTGACATTAACCATTGGGAATATCTTCTTTAATGCTTCCGCAGCAGTCTCAGCTTTAGGCTTCCCACAATCTTCAAAATTAAATAATGGTTGACGTACAGGATTAGAATACGATACAGTACTGTTATCAACCAATGTAATATTTCTTACACCCCAGGCTAATAATGATCTAGACACATAACATCCCAAGGTCCCAGATCCCAAAATAAGAACTTTTGTCTCCTTGATTATATCTAAATTGATATCTGGAGATACTCTCCATTTCATTAATTTTAGATTTAAATCAACTGATTGTTCAGCAATTACGAGTGGGTCAATCAATGAACTTAAATCCATTAATCGTGGTGCAAGTTTACCCCTTGGATTTCTTTCCCAACCACTTGCCTTCAATGGTGAATCTGTACTAGTTAACGTTTCATGAAATGTTAGTTCCTGCCCGAAACTTTTGTTGTCTGGTCTAATATAGTATAGTGTAACTGATTTCGATTTCGGGTTATGTCCTTTGTAAATAGATAAGAAGTTCTTGGTGAATGTAGATGGTATCTTTTCCATGTTACTTAAATCTCTTAAACACAAAATCTTGGTATCCCTGGAAGATTCGGTAGTATACGGTACAATCATCCCATTCTCATTTATTACAGCTACCCATTGATCTGGGTTAGATTCAAACCATTTCTTAATGTCGTCACAATTCGTAACTTCAACGTCATCTTGCTTTAATTGAATCTCCCATTTTGGAATTGTGAAAGATGGGAAACATACCCAGTAATAAAAATGATATTTCTTCAAATCTGCAAAACTAATTATACTAAAACCAACACATTTATTTATGTCTTTAATACCTTTCTCATACAACTCATGTGCTCTTTCTTCCAAAAATTTAATCTTATCTAATTTCTTAAATTGTTCCAATACATTAAAATTATATATATCACCTTTCAATTTTATCATATTTTCATCATTTTCCCAATTCTCCTCACTGAAACATTGCTTCGACATAAAAAGATGTGATTTATCACTTGTTTGTAATCCAGATGTTTCATCTATTTTGGCATACAGCGGTATACTATCAACATTTAACTGAGCTACATTTAATTTTATTTCCGAAAATTCTTTGAAAAATGTGGTATCTATGAATGATTGCAATGGAGCTACGTATTTCGACATCCTGATAACTTACCTTGGACTCCTCCTGGTTCATTGATAGCACTTGCTTATGAATCACTCATTTTAATAGTGGTTTGGTGATGTTCCCTTTAATTTCTCTTGCAAAGCGAAAGGCAAACAGCGAGGCTGACTCCGAATCGATAACATTTTAGAAATATCTATGAAAATAATATTGATTAATGTACAAATATATATATACGGGTTTATGTATGGAAAAAGGGGTGAATTGATATATAAATTAGTTTCATTCACGAGAGTAATGCAGAAAATGTTGAGGAAAATTATGATGATAGAAAGCTAGGAGTTTTCCCTTCAATTATTCCATTGGAGTATCTTCTAAAGTCATATCATCTAATTCATCTAACAATTCATCAATATTGATCTCTGGTGAATTATCTTCTTCTTCGGGTTGACCAGCAATAGCAGCAACAGGTGGATTGTTACTCTTATACATATTAATATTTTGTCTTAATTCTTCATCTTCTTCTAATTCTTGTAAGAATAATTCATAATCCTTCTCAGCACGTTCAATTTCTTGCTTTTGAGCTCTAGCACCATAATCTTGAGAAGCTTCAATATCCTTATGTTCTTTAGCCATTCTCTTAAGTTTCCAGTTTCTATTCTTCTTAGTTCTTCTTTGATAATATTTCTTAACTAAGATAACATCTGGAACATAATCACTTTGTAAACTATCAAATAATGGAGAGTTATAGTTAGAGTTACCAATGAAATAACCCATAACAACATCACCTGCATGTAAGACTGCACCTAAATGAGATTTGATATAGTATACTTGATCATTAACACCTAAATCTGTGGCTCTAGCAATTGTAATATCTGCAAGAACCTTATTACCTCGACTGTAACCAGTAGATTCAACATCTAAGACAATGAATTCGACTAATTGAGAAACTTCAGCTAGAGATGGGAATGCATCTCTCCAGTAAACAGAAGCAGAAATATCAGCAGTTTGTAAAGTACATGGATCTAAAAATTGAATAGAGTTAGAGATTTTAGAACATAGAACTAATCTAGAAATGTTACCTAAATGAGATGCTAATTTCTTCGGTAAGACAACTAAATCATCTCTACAGATTGGAGCAATTTCAACTGAGTAAGAGAACTTATAAGTTGAAGAACCTGTATGTGTATCTTGAGAGATTAATTCTTCAGATTTCTTATATTTAATTGGAACAACAGCTTCTAAGAAATCAATCATCTTAGCAGCATGATTCTTTTGTGCATAGAAGAAATCCAGACCATCCTTGGATTCAGTGATGGAGATGGTATCAACATGGGCGTTATGTTTTAGAATCAATTGTTCTAAGTATAAGAAAGTTCTCTTATGTGGAACCTTTTGTCTAATTTGGACAGTAGCTCTCCATGTGTTTGTAGTATACGATCTAGCACAATCCGGACATTGCATAGCAATAACAACATATTCAACTTCGAAAGTTTGCTGAATAATGGTGTTAGCCATAGCTTCACCTTGAACAGTTAACTTGACTCTAATACGTCTAGAATGGGGTTCAGTCCAAATAAATGATGCATCTACTAATCTAACTTTAGTTAAACCTTTTAAACGTCTTAAACAAATAGCTAATAGTTCTCTAGATTCTAATTCTGCTTTAACCCATGAGGATGGAGGTTGTAAAAATCTTTCACAGTTTCTACAGAAGGAAATGTTAGCTTCTCTTGGAATACCTTCAGTGATATCGACAGTTAATTTAATACAATCGTAACACATAACTAAACCTGTAGAACCATCAATAGGGGTACCACAGTTACAACATAGAACGGTAGCACCCATTTGTTGTTGTTGCTGTTGTTGCATCATTTGGTCTTGAGCCTGATAATGAATATGATTATGTTGATTCATGATGTACGATTCTCCGTTAATGTACTTATAAATGTGGTTAGATCTTCAAATTGTCACACTTTATTTAGCAAACTAATGGTTAATTATAAATTAAGCAAAACAACTCACTAACTGATATAACAACAATACTAATAGGCAGTTCTTGACTTCTGATTAGAAACTTCACCATGTGTTGAAACAGTTCAAAGATTTTTCGATGCCCAAAATTTTTCATTTTCGGTTTCCAAATTCTGTGTAAGCTGTGTTGACCTTTCCGGTAAGCGATGAGCTCCAATGAAAATTTTCACCATTTACAGTGGTTGTGCGGTATTTTAGTAGATGGACCAAGATGAAGAGTATAATACACATATTATAATGGATAAAACAGTCACATATGAGTATAAATATGAACGAATATGGTTGAGTAAATGTGCTTATATAATACCTATTACTATTTACATGTATTTACTATGAATAAATCGAGGAACTTATCACTTTTGGGCTCGTGATACCTGGGTTCACTCGATATTTTGCGCACATTTAGCCATCTTTTGTACAAGAATATCTGTATTTTCATCATTTAGAGCACTGATAGGTATACTGTCCCATCCTTGTTCTGTGGCGAACTGTTGAACTTTCAAAAACTTTTGCATAGACTCCGGATTATTTACATCGATATCGGCCTTATTGCAAACAACAAGAATGTTCTTGGATTGAACTTTCTCTAAACCACCGACTTCATTGATTAATATCTTCAAAGTAGCTAGGGGATCTTTTTCATCTAATGCTATAACGAATACCCAACCTTTAGATCTCTCTATGTGTTTCAAAAATTCAAGGCCCATTCCTCTATCTAGATGCGCACCTTCAATAATCCCTGGAATATCTGCCACAGTGAAATTTTCTGCACCTGGACCTCTCATGATAGTCCCTATAGTCGGACGTAATGTTGTGAATTCCCAACTACCTATTCTTGGTGTAGCATTTGATATCTTGTTTAGAATCGTAGATTTCCCTGCATTCGGGAATCCAACTAACCCTAGATCTGCAATGGATTTTAATTCAAACATGAAATAACTCTCAAGACTGTTTCTACCAATCTTTGCGAACCTTGGATTACGAATAACACTGGTTAAGAAATGCATGTTACCTAAACCACCTTTACCACCTTCCAAAAGACAAACCGGTTTATCTGTAACTTCATCAAGATCAATACCAAATAAAGGTATTTTATCTTTGGAAACTTCATCTACATCTAAACTTCTATCATAACGGGCAACGTTCTTGTTTAGATTCCTAAACCAATCTTTCTCCTCATGATACTCTTTACTCTTTTCATTATATATCCAACCTTCCCCAGGTTCATACTGTTTTCTAAATAATTGAATATATTTTGGATTGATATCCCCTTTATGTCTACCGTAACAGTCGATATCTAATGTATTCTCATGTAAAATATCCTTTAAGGGTTTTAGTTTATTCTTTTCTAATTCCGTCTCAACTAGACTTCTTACTGTCTTAGGATCAAGACACCAACTAATCACAGTACCCTTCGGTACAGTAATCAATATATCCTTACCACGACTCCCGTCTAGTTGAGTAGCCGCACCAGCTTTCCCATCCCCCGCTATATATTTAGTCTTCAACTTAGATAATGAATTCATTCCCTCGACTGCTTGTACATATACTGAACCTCCGTCACCTCCATCACCGCCATCTGGAGGCCCGACCCTTCTATTCGCATCTCTTAGAAACGATATGCAACCATTACCACCTTTCCCACTTCTACATTGTATGATTCTTACATCTACAAAATTCCCCTGAGTATGATTATGTTTATTATATTGTCTTAAATAGTTAATCGAAGTGAAATTCTCCAAAGCAGACTGTATCTTAATATATTTAGAATCTGGTGGTCTCGACAGGATATTCACAGTAAATTTTTCATTCTTTGTAGCATGCCTATCGAATACATAGTTCTTGGATTCAATATTTGTATCGTGAGTCAACTCTGAGTTATCATCTAATGTACCTAACCATTCTTCATTTTCAAGTAATGTAGGTGCATTATCTGGAATATTTGTTGATTTAAACCTTACGAGACTAGCTCGTATAGTATGGATTTGTCTGAAACTTTTTGATGTGCACAACATATTACTCTAGAGTCCTTACTTATCTATTACTATACTCCTTTTATCTCTTAACAGATTTTTCATTTATCCTTTTTCATTTTAGTCAAAGTCCTTTGTTTAGCGTTTATTTTTCTGTAAGGCAGGTCAAGCTTATTGCCAGAACAAAAACAGTTCCAAACAGAAACATGCATTTCTTATTATGATATTATTTGAATTATTACAAAAGATGAATTTATATATGCTAGAATTATATGTAAATTAAATATATGTATGAGAAATCAGGTCGGGGTGAATGCATAGTAAGAATTGTTATTATATATAACTCCCCTTAGTATCAATTTTTGACCTCTGCACTCAATTTGGTCTTTAATTTATCCACATTCTGCAAAGTTTTCCTTATAGAATGTGGTCCGTCACCAAATAGTAACATCTCTATACTATCTAATTCACCCCTCCAATAGTTAGCTTCTTTGTTCAATTCAGTTAAATGTCTTTGTAACAGATATTTATTTTGAAGAGTATATTTAGCACGAGACAATTTGATACTATTGAAATATTTAGTCAATTTATCATTTAATCCATCC
Organism: Kazachstania sp. M6911; assembly: GCA_037040125.1. Lineage (NCBI taxonomy): Eukaryota > Fungi > Ascomycota > Saccharomycetes > Saccharomycetales > Saccharomycetaceae > Kazachstania > Kazachstania sp. M6911. The sequence goes on from JAXQGP010000128.1 coordinate 22,605, forward strand.
CTAGTTTCTGTATCTGATTCATAGTAATTATCAACAATCTTTTGCAGTTCAGCTGGTGGTTTCCATTTATCAAATACAATTTCTGAAATTTGTGGGTCTGAAACATCTATCTGTTTCACTAATTCAACAGACAGTTTATTCAATAAATTAGTATATGCAATGGAATCTTTATTAATATTATCTAACAAAGTAATATATTGTCTCAAATCAGGCCACGTATTTCTCCCAATAATAAATTCTCTATTCTCTATATCCATCTTATTAACATTCGATATTTGATGCTCTCTTGTTTTATATTTACTATACCTTAAATCCGTCGAGCTTTCCACTAATTTATCATACGAATCATGTAGTGCCTCCAAATATTTTAACAATTCACCATCATTGGCACTATCATTAGTCAATTTCATTAAAATTTGAATTGTTTCTTGTAATACTTCATGGTTGGATTGAAGTACTTGATCCATCTCACACAGAGATTCAAAATATGAGTTCTCGTTATCACTAGCCATCTTACCCTCGCAGTTCTATAATGTTTCGAGATGTCACTCCACCACCTCTGAACACTCATTCCTACTTGACTAACTTAATTCCCCTTCTTCTTCAAGTACATTCCTCTCGAGTTGTTTGCAGTTGTTGTCCAACTGAAAAATTTAGTCTCAGGCAAAAATGGTCCGCCTGGCGCTGTAACCGAAAAGGCGGGAACTTGTTTGTTTACTATATTGGGGATCAGGTAAATTGTATAGAAACGGTGGCTACCATAGTCACCACAAACATGAAATAAAGTAGAACTTGCCATAGTTATAAGGGAAACCGAGTGAATAACCTACGACGATCGAACAAAAAACTGCATACGATATGAATGGGATAGATACGATAGAGATATTGCGTGATGTTAAGGATTCCCTCCGATGCTCATCGATTCAGTTATCACAATGGAAGTTAATGAAGTCTGCAAAATGGTCAATTGAAGCATTGCATGGTATGGAAGAGACTCCGTTAGCTAGTGGAGATATTAGTGAGGAACCTATGCTTGATGTGACGTCGTCTACGAGTCCCAGTAAAATGATTTTTAATGGTTCTCAAAAGAGGAAGATACCTAGATTGAATGATGGTTTGACAGTGGATGAATTCGATAAGTATTTGTTAGCTTCGTCGTTGTTTGACTGTAAGGAGTTCGATAGATGTGCATTTTTCTTACAGGATGTTACAGAACCTAGATTGAAATTCTTACAACTGTATTGTAAATATTTATCCTGGGATAAGAAGACGGTAGAAAGTGTAGAGAATATCTTAGTAACAGGGAAGGTTAAAAATGGTAATAATATTAATGATAATTTAGATATGTTTGATAACGGTGATGGTGAACAAAATCCAGAAATGAATGGATTCACAGATTTCACGAATACACAATCTAAACAAAAAAATGGTGTACAATACATGGAAGATGGTCACCAATCAAGTGTGGCGTTATTACTAAAAGAACTTCGAGACTATCTAAATGCTAACGAATCCAGTTTCTTAAATTCAAAGGAGACTGAACTCGGTGTAGCATTATTATATTATTTGAAAGGTGTATTATTAAACCAAAATGGGAATAAACCACAGGCATTAACTGCATTCATTAACTCTTTGAGTCTCTACTCTTACAATTGGACCTGTTGGATCGAATTGCTCGATTGTGTATCAAGATCAGATGAATCCTTACTAATACTCAAGCATTTAAATGAACAATTTGAATTAAGTCATCAGAATAATATTGGGACACAACAGATAGTGTCACAAAATATAATGCTTAAATTTTTCAAGCTATCGTTATTTCAGGAATTCAGTGGTAATATCGACGAATTCCTAGAGAATTTAGAGTCATTGCTTACAGTAACACCAAATTTTGCATTTCTCAAGGCTCAAAACGCTTTAGTGTATTATAACCATATGGATTATGTCAACTCTGAAAATGTGTTTGATCAAATTATAAAGATAGATCCATATAGATTGGAAGATCTAGATATATATTCTAATATCCTATATGTGATGCAGAAACAATCAAAATTAGCATACTTGGCACAATTTGTGTCACAGATAGATAGATTCCGTCCCGAGACATGTAGCATCATTGCTAATTATTATAGTGCAAGACAAGAACATGAGAAATCTATAATGTATTTCCGTAGAGCGCTAATTTTAAATAAGAAATCAACAAGTGCATGGACTTTAATGGGTCACGAATTTGTTGAATTAAAGAATTCTCATGCTGCTGTCGAATGTTATCGTAGAGCAGTTGATATTAACAATAGAGATTTCAGAGCATGGTATGGTCTGGGACAAGCATACGAAGTGTTAGATATGCACATGTATTCGCTATATTATTTCCAGAAAGCTTGTGCATTGAAACCATTAGATCGTAGAATGTGGCAAGCAACTGCTGAATGTTATTCCAAATTGAAATATTCTGGTGGTGCTATAAAATGTTATCAAAGAGCATTACAATTGTCTGCAAATCCCGACCAGGAATCACTGTTGTTTTATAGATTGGCACAACAGTACCAAGATGCTGGGGAATTAGATAATTGTAAACAGTATATGACTAAATGCATGGAACTCGAAAGAACTAATGAGGGTCTGATAACAGATGAAGCGATCAAGGCGAAATTATGGCTAGCTAATGATGCATTCCAGAACCAAAAATACGAGGAGGCTTACAATTTAGCGATCGGTATCACTAACGGTACATCTCAAGAAGTCGAAGAGGCTCGAACAATTGCTAGGAATTGCAGAATGCTTCTCAAGTGATCTTGAAAGTGTTCTGAATATATAACAATATATACAGTTTGTATGCTATGTGGTCCGTCGAAGGCATCGCCTTAACAACCGGAACATGAAAATTTATTTTGGCTACAATAAAAAAGGAAAATAATAACAACAATTTTTTTTCCACTATGGGCGGTAACCTTTGAGATGAGATAGTCGAGTTATAAACAATTACAATAACTAGAACTATAAATATATAACTATATTTGCATAATCGAACAATTAAAGTGTATAAAATCATAAAAGATCAAAGAAAAAGTACGGAATTAATCAATTTCACACATATACATAAAGATAAACAATGTCTGATTTACCCCCTCCTCCACCACCTGGGTTTATATCAGACGAAGACGACAATGTCTCAGATATATCATTGCCACCAATGAATTCTGATGATGAGAATAGTAATGACGATATGGGAGACATGTTACCTCCTCCTCCACCTGTCGGATTTGAAGACGAATTTGATGGCGAATTAATGCCACCTCCACCACCAGGATTTGAAGATTCTGATAATGACGAAGAGGAATTGAATGAAAACGATTTAAATCTTCCACCACCTCCTCCACCTAGGTTTGAATCCGACGAAGCACGAGAACAAATACCGACTAATGATACTAAAACAGTAGAAAACAACACCAATACATATGATATAAATAATAAGAAAAGAAGGAACGAATCTGAACATAATGGTAACCAAAGCATCAAAAGACAGAAGAAGTCCAGAAGTAGGAAACCTAGAAGTAGGTCCAGAAAACAAGGAGGTCTGGTGGGATCTAACAAGGTTGAAATGCCACCTGAACATTTAAGAAAAATAGTAGATTCTCATTCAGACATGACTTCAAAGAGATTTGATAATGATAAAAGAGCTTTCCTCGGCGCATTGAAATATTTACCTCATGCAGTGTTGAAACTAGTAGAAAACATGCCTCAACCTTGGGAACAAGTCAAAGAAGTGAAGGTATTATATCACATGTCTGGTGCCATTACATTTGTTAACGAAAGTCCTCGTGTCATTGAACCAGTATATTCAGCTCAATGGTCAACTATGTGGATTGCTATGAGAAGGGAAAAACGTGATAGAACACATTTTAAAAGAATGAGATTCCCAGGATTTGATGATGATGAACCACCTTTATCATATTTTGAAAATATACAGCCCACTGAACCGCCAGAGGCAGTAACACTAAGTTTAGATAATGATGAAGATGAGGCTGTAAAGGATTGGTTTTATGATCCTAAACCATTAATTGACGATGAAACCAAGGTAAATGGTACTTCGTACAAGAGATGGAACCTAGATTTTTCAGTAATGGCAAATTTATACAGATTGTCTACTCCACTACGGGATGTTGTAACAGATAAGAATTACTACTACTTGTTTGATAAGAGATCTTTCCTAACATCCAAAGCATTAAATACAGCAATTCCGGGTGGACCAAAGTTCGAACCACTATTTCCTAAGGAAGAAGAACAGGACTACAATGAATTCAATTCAATTGATAGAATAATATTCAGAATACCCGTAAGGAGTGAATACAGAATTGCATTTCCCCATCTATATAACCCGAGACCACGAGCTATACAATTATCGTGGTATGGTCACCCAATCTCATGTATGATAAACAACGAAGATGACTATGATATTCCTGCATATTATTTTGATCCATCATTTAATCCATTAATTTTCTTCGATCTTGAATCCGAAGATGAAGAAATGAATGATGAAGAACAAGATGAAGAACTTATTTTACCAGAATCATTTTCACCATTAATGAGCGAGCAGGAACTATCACTTCCTGAAACAAAGGATGCAATAGCTTTGTACAATGCGCCATTCCCATATAACAGAAGATCTGGTACTATGGTCAGAGCACAGGACGTAGCACTAATTAAGAAGTGGTATTTACAGCATCCAGATGAGGAATACCCTGTCAAAGTCAGAGTATCTTATCAGAAGCTATTGAAAGGTCATGTATTTAACGAATTGAGAAAGAAAAGATCATCATCGAAACAACAAAGTAGATTGTTAAAAAGTTTGAAAAACACAAAATATTTCCAACAAACAACTATCGATTGGGTTGAAGCTGGTTTACAATTGTGTAAACAAGGTCATAACATGTTGAATCTAATGATACATAAAAGAGGTTTAACATATCTGCATTTGGATTATAATTTCAATCTGAAACCAACCAAGACATTAACTACCAAGGAAAGAAAGAAATCCAGATTTGGTAATGCATTCCATCTAATGAGAGAAATATTAAAAATGGTAAAATTATTAGTCGATGCCCATGTGCAATATAGATTAGGTAATGTCGATGCGTTCCAATTAGCTGATGGTATTTACTATATTTTGAATCATCTTGGTCAACTTACTGGTATTTATCGTTACAAATATAAAGTGATGCACCAAATTAGAGCATGCAAGGACTTGAAACATGTTGTGTATTATAGATTCAACAAGATAATCGGTAAAGGTCCTGGGTGTGGGTTTTGGCAACCAGGCTGGAGAGTCTGGATCTTCTTCTTAAGAGGTATTATTCCATTATTAGAAAGATGGCTAGGTAATCTATTAACTAGACAATTTGAAGGTCGTAATAATGAAGTTGTTAAATCAACCACCAAACAAAGATCGGATGCTTACTACGATTTAGAATTAAGAGCTTCTGTAATGAATGATATATTAGATATGATACCGGAAGGGATTAGACAAAGTAAAGCAAGAACAATTTTACAACATTTAAGTGAAGCTTGGAGATGTTGGAAGGCAAATATCCCATGGGATGTTCCAGGAATGCCAGAACCAATCAAAAATATTATTGAACGTTATATTAAAGCAAAGGCCGATGGCTGGGTTTCATCTGCACACTATAACCGTGAACGTATAAGGAGAGGTGTAAGAGTCGAGAAGAATATAGTTAAGAAGAATCTAGGTAGACTAACCAGACTTTGGGTCAAGAATGAACAAGAAAGACAAAATTCTATGGAGAAAAATGGTCCAGAAATTTCACCAGATGAGGCGACCTCAATCTTCTCAACTATGGTAGACTGGTTAGAAGCAAGAAACTTTTCTCCAGTTCCGTTCCCACCTCTAACATACAAGAATGATACCAAAATTTTGGTACTTGCTTTGGAGAATTTAAAGGACAGCTTCGGTTCTAAAGTTCATATGAATTCAAGAGAAAGAGAAGAATTAGCATTAATAGAAGAAGCATACGATAATCCACATGAAACGTTGAATAGAATCAAGAAATATTTACTAACACAGAGAGTTTTCAAACCGGTAGATTTAACTATGATTGACCATTACCAAAACATTGCTCCAGTATATTCTGTGGATCCATTGGAAAAAATTACAGATGCCTATTTGGATCAATATTTATGGTACGAAGCAGATCAAAGAAAATTATTTCCAAATTGGATCAAACCATCTGATTCTGAGATCCCACCTTTGTTGGCATACAAGTGGGCTCAAGGTGTAAATAATGTCTCTGATGTATGGGATGTAAAACGTGGTCAATCCACTGTAATGTTGGAAGCAAATCTAAGTGAATTCTGTGAAAAGGTAGACTTTACTCTACTGAATAGACTACTAAGATTGATCATCGATCCTAATATGGCAGATTATATCACATCAAAAAATAATGTAATTATTAATTTTAAGGATATGAGTTATATCAATAAGTATGGTTTACTAAAGGCACACCAATTTTCCTCTTTCGTTTATCAATTCTACGGTCTTGTTATTGATATATTAATTCTAGGCCACGATAGAGCGATGGATATAGCAGGTCCTCCAGACAGTCCAAATGAATTCATGCAGTTTAAGAGTCCATCCATCGAAACGAAACATCCAATCAGACTGTACTCACGCTACCTAGATAAGATCAATATTTTATTCCACTTTGAAGAGAAGGAAGCTGATGAGCTTACAAGCGATTTCTTGTCAGAGAATCCCGATCCAAACTTTGAAAATGCTGTTGGTTACAGGAATAAAAGGTGCTGGCCAAAGGATGCCAGAATGAGACTAATGCGTGATGACGTCAATTTAGGTAGGGCTGTTTTCTGGGAAATAGAAGGTCATGTACCAAAATCTATTGTCAATATGAGCTGGGATGAAAGTTTTGTTTCCGTCTATAGTAAGAACAATCCAAATTTGTTATTCTCTATTTGTGGGTTTGAAATTCGCATTCTTCCAAAGACCAGAACCGAAGAGGTTATGACTATTAATGAAAGTGCCTGGGACTTGGTAGACGAGAGTTCCAAATTAAGAACGGCTAAGGCATATTTGAAGGTATCAGATGAAGAAGTAAAGAAATTTGAAAGTAGAATACGTGGTATAATAATGAGCGCCGGTAATGGGGCCTTCACAAAGGTTGCTGCAAAGTGGAACACGACAGTTATTGGTTTATTTACATACTTCAGAGAAGCGATCTTAACCACAGACGCATTACTTGATATCTTAGTTAAAAGTGAAACAGCGATTCAAAATCGTGTGAAATTAGGTTTGAATTCCAAGATGCCTACTCGTTTCCCACCGGCTGTTTTCTATACCCCTAAAGAATTGGGTGGTTTAGGTATGATTAGCGCATCACATATATTAATCCCAGCATCAGATTTATCTTGGTCTAAACAGACAGACACTGGTATAACACATTTCCGTGCAGGTATGACGCATGATGACGATAAATCGATTCCAACCATATTTAGATATATTACAACTTGGGAAAATGAATTCTTAGACTCACAAAGAGTTTGGGCCGAATATGCTGCCAAACGTCAAGTTGCAATGGAGCAAAATAGAAGAATGACATTCGAGGAATTAGAAGGTTCATGGGATAGAGGTATTCCTCGTATCAGTACATTATTCCAAAGAGATCGTCACACGCTAGCATACGACAGAGGTCATAGAATCCGTAGAGAATTCAAAGAAAATACATTAGAAAGAATTAGCTCATTTTGGTGGACCAACGCAAATCATGACGGTAAACTATGGAACCTAAACTCCTATAGAACTGATGTCATCCAAGCGTTAGGTGGTATCGAGACCATTTTGGAGCATACACTGTTTAAAGGTACTGGTTTCAACTCCTGGGAAGGTTTATTCTGGGAGAAGGCCTCTGGTTTTGAAGACTCTATGCAGTTTAAAAAATTGACTAACGCTCAAAGAACTGGTCTGAGCCAAATTCCAAATCGTCGTTTTACTTTATGGTGGTCACCAACCATTAATAGGGCTAACGTTTACGTTGGTTTTGTTGTTCAACTAGATTTAACAGGTATTTTCCTTCACGGTAAGATCCCAACTTTAAAAATTTCATTAATTCAAATTTTCAGGGCACATTTATGGCAAAAAATACATGAGAGCGTAGTGTTCGATATATGTCAAATTATGGATGGGGAACTAGATTCATTACAAATTGAATCTGTCACAAAGGAAACTGTCCACCCACGTAAGTCGTATAAAATGAATTCATCTACTGCTGATGTAACAATGGACAGTTTATACCAATGGGAAGTATCGAAACCTTCTTTATTACACGAGGCTAACGACACATACAACGCTGTTACAACTAGTAAAATATGGTTCGATGTTCAATTAAGATACGGTGATTATGATTCTCATGATATATCTCGTTATGTGAGAGCAAAATTTTTAGATTACACTACAGATAATGTCAGTATGTACCCATCTCCGACCGGTGTCATGATTGGTATTGATTTAGCTTACAACATGTATGATGCATATGGTAATTGGTTTAATGGCTTGAAGCCACTAGTACAAAATGGTATGAGAACGATTATGAAGGCAAACCCAGCTTTGTATGTACTAAGAGAACGTATCAGAAAGGGTCTTCAAATCTATCAATCTAATATTCAAGAACCTTTCTTGAGTTCTTCAAATTATAGTGAACTTTTCAATAACGATGTTAAACTGTTTGTAGATGATACTAATGTTTACCGTGTTACTGTACACAAGACATTTGAAGGTAATGTTGCTACAAAGGCCATCAATGGTTGTATCTTCATTTTAAATCCAAAGACAGGTCACCTATTTTTAAAGATTATTCATACTTCTGTCTGGGCAGGTCAAAAGAGATTAAGTCAATTAGCTAAATGGAAATCTGCAGAAGAAGTTAGTGCATTGGTTCGTTCATTACCAAAGGAAGAACAGCCAAAACAAATAATTGTGACACGTAAAGCTATGTTAGATCCTCTGGAAGTTCATATGCTAGATTTCCCAAATATTGTTATTCGTCCAACCGAATTGAGATTACCATTTGCAGCTGCTATGTCTATCGATAAACTTTCCGATGTTGTTATGAAAGCTACTGAACCACAGATGGTGTTGTTTAATATTTATGATGATTGGTTAGATAGAGTTTCTTCATACACCGCATTCTCAAGATTAATCTTACTGTTAAGAGGGCTGAAGACAGATGAGGAGAAGGCTAAGGCAATTATTTTAGGTGATCCAACAATTACGATAAAGAAGAACCACTTATGGCCATCATTTTCTGATGAACAATGGATCTCCATTGAATCTCAAATGCGTGATCTAATTCTGGTCGAGTATGGTAAAAAGTACAATGTCAATATTTCTGCCTTGACCCAGACTGAAATTAAAGATTTAATTCTGGGTCAAAATATCAAGGCTCCTTCTGTAAAGAGACAAAAGATGGCAGAACTTGCAGCTGCAAGAGCAGAAGACCAAGCAAGTGGTGCGACATCGGTAATGAAAACGAGAACTACTAATGCACAAGGTGAGGATATCGTCGTTGTTACATCCGCCAATTATGAAAATCAAGAATTCAACTCTAAGAGTGAATGGAGACAAAATGCAATTGCCAATAGTTTACTTTATTTACGTCTCAAGAATATTTATGTCGCATCAGAGGATTTTGTTGAAGAGAAACCTATCTTTGTTCTACCTAACAATTTGTTGAAAAAGTTCATTGAAATATCAGATGTGAAAATTCAAATTGGTGCATACCTGTATGGTAAATCTGCAGAGGGTCATTCTAATATCAAGGAAGTGAAAACTGTAGCATTAGTTCCACAACTAGCTGACAGTAGACACATACAACTAGGTAAGAATCCGATAGCGGAAGAAAATTCAGAGTTAGAAGGTCTAGAATTACTAGGTTGGATGCACACACAAGGTAAGGATATCAAATTTATGTCAGCTGCTGAAGTCAACACACATACAACCGTATTTGCTGAAAAGAGTAACCGAGATAACCTAATCGATATTAGTATCTTTTCGACAGCTGGTAGTGTCTCTCTTGCCGCATATAATCTTTCTGAGGAAGGTTACCAATGGGGTATTAATAACAAGGATATTCTTGACGACGAAGCTGAAGGTTTTGAACCTAGTTTCAGTAATTACGCTCAATTATTATTATCAGACCGTATTATGGGTAACTTTATTGTACCTAGAAGTAAAGTATGGAATTATCTATTTATGGGTACAAGTTTCAATCCAAATATGTATGTTGAAATGAGATTTGGTATCCCAATCGAATTCTACAATGAACTACATCGTGCTACTCATTTTCTGCAATTTAATAACATCGGCAACGATGAAGATCTGGAAGCCGAACAAGAGAGTGTTATTTCATGAGAAATATATAACTAATCCGAATGTGTATATACTTACATACTTTAATTTAATAGATTATATCAATCGTCATATTTCAGGCTAATATTTTGATTCCCAAATTTGTAGCTTCTTGTTACCTTGATGATGAATATAAAACTTGGGAGTAGCTATATGAAGATACGGAGGTGGCTCCTATACAAGGAAAAAGTCAAAAGTGAAGTGGACCATATGAATATGATCTAATCAGTTCATTTTTTGAATTTATAAATGCATTAAATTTACAAGAATCTACAAAATACAGTACAAATAATATGATGTTTGTCGATGAGGCGAAGCAAGTGTAACAACACACCCAGAACTTCTCCACTCCATTGTATACTACCATGACGAAATCCAAAGCTTTAATAAAGAATCCACATTAATCGTAGGTATTTATGACTTATATCTAGGTACGAAAGTAATACACATAGAATTATTAATATTAGACCCTGAAAGCGAAATGTACTTTCCTCTAATCATTTCAGAACAAACATTATGCAACAGATACCATATAGGTATTAAATCCCATTATGATGCAAACAAATGTTATGTTAACCTCCTAGATACAAATGAAAAACTATTTCAATATTTAAACACAACGGATATCTAATATCACCAATCAAACAGGCAATGTTACTACACCAAATTAATCGAACAGACATAACAAATACCAATATCCATAAGATATGTGGACACTTCAACTGTGGAAAAATCTCCAAATTATTCAATAACAAACCACATCAACGAAAGATAATGATACCACAACATACATTGAATGAATTTATGAGATCAATTAAATCTAAGGAAACATGCCATGCTTGTTTAAAATCAAAACCTGTTAAGAAAAATCAAAAATCACCACATCTAAACACACTAATCAGACCTCTAGAAAGAATTAGTGCTGATTTATTATATCTCGGTTATAGACATTTCCATATCATCATAGACCATTACACATCGTTTCTATGGGTGCACGAATTAAAACCAAAGGTGGCATTCCAACTGTATTTGTAAATGTTTTCAAATCAATTACGACGGTGCTGAATCAATACAAAATCAACACATCCTCTCCTTGTATAACCTTAGTATACTCTAGTTTCCGTATCTTAAATATGATTAACAGTGATATGACTATACCTGCACTTTCAACGAGAGTGAGGATAGTCTGAGGACATCACACTCTAAGTAACCTGACGTTTATTTAGTAAGGTCCATTACTCATATACCAGACTGTAGGGGATGTTCACCATAAAACGTATGTTTCAACGTTTATCCAATCTGGATGCATGTAACGTGTGTCAAATTATTGGACCACGCTTCAACATCAACCCATTTCAGTGTCCCTATACGATATCTCTTGAAGATATTAAGATATTCCCTATTCAAACATCAGTTTCATGCACTGGGGTTTAAGGGGGGAGGTCTTGAGACACATAAAAAGGTCTATATTGAAACACACACATCAAACAAATCGTTGTTGGGTGACCACCGATCCCGATTGAATGTAGAATATGAGTCATTAAATAGCATTTCGTATATAATTGTAATCCTTAAATGAAACAATGGTATTAAAAGTGACTTATTCTTCTCCTGATAACAATCGTAATCTCAACGAACGCGACATTGCCGGCCGAAAAGTTTGGTCGGGCAAAAAAGCAAAACAAATGACGACAAAATTGGATGAGCAAAGTAATGATAGATGATCCCAAAGATTACAACTCCATGATACTGATAAAGGACAGTAGCTCCGCCTATTTTACTTGAGTTATAAGTTTATATATTACTCGAAATAACAGCATATAACTGATACATTTTGAAGCGGGATAACAATACAAGAAAACAATAGTTTTCGATCGAAGAGACATAGAAAAAAATGAGTAGCCCTTCAGGAAGAGCTATACCCAGGTCTCGTAATAGATCCAGACGCCCGAGAGGATCAAGACCGAGATATACTCTACATAATGAAAGAGGTAACACTCCACCAGCTGCTGACTTATATTCAAGGATGCATTTAACTTCACCTGGTCAAAATTCATCTCATAGAAGTGATCTCGCAAGATCCAGAGATTCCACAGCTGCAACAATCGCCAAGTTACTACCTGAGTATGATGATGCAATCTATAATCTACTGAGAAAAGGCTATACATTTGGTGATCTAGTTGAATTATTTCATTTAGATAAATATATTTTAAGAGATAGCTTCGAGAAGAGAGGTCTAAATATCATTGTCCAGAGAAGTAATCGAACAATGCCAAATTTTGATCATCAACCAGTAACATACAATTTACGAAACTCTGGTGCATTAGGAGAAGTACCAGGTCTTGGAGGTAATGAAAGTTACGGTGCAGATTTTACATCTTCTTCAGTAGAACCTGACAATATTATAAGCGAGAACCTCACTATATCTGGAGCTCAAGAAACCGATAACCATCCTTTAAATAATGGTGACACATCACCAAAGGATACAGATAATGACCGCAAGAAAAATCTAATGAAATTCCCTAGTAAGCCTGCCGGGATGCAGCATATTCTAAGTCCAACTACACCTGCTAATGATATGATACAAACTCCAACCGAGGAAACTAATGTGGAAGATAGTAATGGTGACAATAATGTTGCACAAAAGGAACTAATGCCTGATCACACCTTAAGTAATCTGACCGAAGAAGACACAATACAGGAAAACGATATAACAACCATAGCCCCAGATAATGCAATCACGCAAAAATTTGAAATTCCTACAAATAACACTGTGATTATTGACCCTGTCAAACAAGATGTGATACACACCACAGAGATCACTAATCCAACGACAACAGAACCTAAAACTATTGAACCAGAAAACGAAGTTGTCGATACGGCCGACATTTCTTCAGTGGAAGAAACAAATACCGTACCAAAGAAAGTTCAAGAACCACATTTCCCAAGTGCTAGTGATTCAATTCAGCATTTTAACGAAGAAAGAATGGCTGCGTCCGAAAGAGAAGCACAAGAGAATTTTGCTATATATGGCATTATCGATACCACTACAGCAACTGTAACCAATGTACCAGAAAATAATATTGAACTTACTCCGACTGTAATTACTAATAAATTAGGTGATGTTGAAAGTGGTGAACCTACAGCTGTTGACGATTTTCAAATACAAACAAATGACAATAGTGCAAACATGACCTCCAAAAATATCGAGCCAATACACACTTTGAATGAGAACGAGATAGGCAATGGAAAAGTTAATGATGCAAACATTCCAAGTCCTACTGAATCTGAAAGAGAAAATGTCAAAAGTCTGTCTTCAGCAAAAAGAAATGAACAGCATTACAATGGCCTCAATGATACACATGATGATATTCCCCAACAAGAGGATCAACCAATGGATCATGACAAATTTTACGATAGTGACACACCATTATCTTGCATGCAAGTTTACAAAGAGGACGATTCTGTCGATGATCAATATATGGAAGCTTCTGCTCCGGATCCCTCCAAGGAAACTAATGATTTCGATGAAAATATGGTTGCTGAGGAACTACCCAATGGTAATGATAGGAAACAAAGTAATGGGCACCATTCAAATGTTGACAAGCAAATCGAAAATGTTCAAACTAATGAAAATGATGATCATGATGAAAATATTGCTGTCAATCCACACACTAAACATTATCCCGATAATAATGCAGCAAAAGAAATTGAAGCATTACTACAGAGTAGTTATCCATTCAATTTATCAACTATTGATATGAAGAATGAGGGAGAAGTTATTGTCGCTAACAAGCAATCCGATGAGGATAACAACGCCAATGAACTAGCTCAGGATAATGTTGAACATGTAACAGAAGCTGATACCCTTGACCAAGAGAAAGAAATAACAAAAAGAAGATCTAAATTTGCTATGCAATTAAGTGAGTTTGAACGGTCTCAAAGAAATGGCTTAGAGTTATTGAAGAAAGTCTGGAATGATAAACCAAATCCCAGTATAAATTTTCATAATGATGGCCATTTCAGGAGTATTGTGCGAAAATTAAGAGGTCTTGCAAGAGAGATTCAGCAATTTGGGAATACCATGGAATTCGAGCATTCACATGGGACTAAAAATACAAAAGTTACAAAACAACCTAGAAGTAAAGCCATCATTAAACAAGAGACTCAAGTACAGGGTCTTTCTAAGTTGACCAAAAAACAGAGGGCAGAATTAGCAAAAAATAACTTTGAAGTAAATCCGAATATTATAACAGTAGTACCTCCATCTGAACTTGGTGGACAAAATATAAGTAAGCAACCAGTGGTGAAGGGCAATACAAAAAAGGCCCGCAACGAAAATTTGAAATCGAAACAAAAAGAAAATAAACCAATACAGAATCTATCCACTGCAAGCGTATTTGAAATAAACCCTCTATATACCGCTCCGCAGACCCAGCCTATTGCTAAGACTTCCATAGTTCAGACTAACAGTCGTCCGATACACAATAATCCAATAAAGTCACCAGAAGTGATCCCTGAACAAAAATTGCAGGCTAGTGCCAAAAATCCTTTTTATGATACTACAAAACAGATCAACGCACCTAACAATCAAATTGGTCTCAACCATATTAACCCAAATAATGTCGATACTAGAATGGAAAAGGTAGTCAATAATGATAATAGCAATAACAGTACTGAAACAGTAGTATATGGAAAAGATCATATAGGTTCCCATATACCAAACCAAACTAGAAGTGAACTACCACGTGAGAATAGCAATTTAATTGCAAA
>JAXQGP010000129.1:0-41705 GCA_037040125.1 Kazachstania sp. M6911
ATAAATAAAATATCTAACATTCCTAATAATGTCATATCTTGAAAATAATGTGTCACTGCAATTAATAATATCGATAAATTCATACTTATCATACCGTAACCCAAAAATGAAAGTAATGCAAAACTACAAAATGCAAATGACCAAATGATTGATAGTAATATTGTAATACTAATTTGTCTTACTGATTGTCCATTGATTATTGTAGCATGAAGACACGATATCATTTGATTTGTATCGTGTATCGTAACAAATACTTCAAACTTTAAATCTGGAAATTTATAAATTATCTTCTTATTCATTATTTCATTGATATTATCCACTAGTAATAATTCACCTTGGAAATCGTTTCTACCAAAATTTAAATCGCAAATTTGTGTAAAATTATTCTCACATAATATAATTGTTTCATTATACATATGTTCACCATTCATAAATATATCAAAATGCATATGATTGATTTTCTTCATTGTGCTAAAGGACTCAATTTGATATCTAATGGTATTTTCATTAGGTATGAAAGTTGCATGAAATTCTTTAAAATTTAATTGTGAGTTTATCATACATGACGATACATGATCGACAAACAATCGATTACCTCGTATCGGTTTATCATTAATGCTCGACCTTATGAGCACTGAATTTGAATACAGATCCTCAATCAGATCGCAATAAACATGTCGAGCAAAAATGGTATATATTAAAAATAATATTCTTAGCATTTTCTCAGATAACACTCTTCCTTTCCAATCAGATGAAGAAATTAGGCAAATGTGTATATTCACATGTCAATATTGCATGGTATTCCTTTATTTAAATTTTTTTACACTATATTATTCACTATATTTTGTGACGTTTCGTTCCTATGATGACATCTCTTCTTCTCGTCTCACTGGAGCCTTTAATAAGAAATTCTTCGAATGATCACTCCATTATTATATCATATGTATATGAATGGATATATAAAGGATTGCTATCCACGTTATTTCGTGGTTCCTAGTAGACCGAGCCAACTAGAAGTATCAAATAATCATAATCTCTCTGTAATCCATTTCAGAAAATTAGAACAGCTCCCTATAGTAACAGGTTTTATTACCGAATATGGAATGGGATAAATTGTACATTCCTAACTGTTTATGTAGATAAACACCACCTCGCTAGGCAACGGCAGTCTACGGCTATAAGGTACAATTGGCGTCTGGTGTTAGATTATGCATAGCATCCCATACGGTGTCTAATATAATAATAACTCGTTGTAATAATGGTCTCAACTTATTTTAAATATAAATATACCTAATCTAACTATTTAAATAGTTCAATCTTATTACAGTCAAGTCAGTTTCTTGCAACCACACTTTTGGAGTGGTATTATTGTTCAACTTTTATTGAATGGTCATCGCTAGGCGCATTAAAAATAATTATGTTTAACCCTATGATAGCCTCAAATATAATCAGTTGAGACTATATAAGGAATATCGGTTATCTGTGTAACCTGAATACAGTATACTGATAAACAATCAGCAAGTTACAATAGTAGAAAATGAGTTACGGAATCAAACCAGATGTTACTTCACTTGATGAAGATCTTAAAGCACTAAGGGACAGGAAATTCGATCAAACTGCTATAAAAGATATTCAAAATTGGATCTATTCAAGTATATTAAAAGAAACTGTCCCAACGGATTCGTTGTTGGACTCACTAAAGAGTGGTACTACATTATGTAAATTGGCTAATAAGTTGATGGAAGCTGATAACCAAAGCAGTTTAATTAAATGGAAGGAAAGTAAGATGCCATTTGTTCAAATGGAACAAATATCGCAATTCTTAACGTTTATGAGACAATATGGTGTTCCAGAGGACGAATTATTTCAAACAATAGATTTATTTGAAGAGAAAGACCCTGCATCTGTATATCAAGCATTAAAATCATTATCCAGATATGCCAATAAAAGACACTCAGATATATTCCCAGTATTAGGTCCACAATTAGCTGTAAAGAAACCTCGTCCACCAATTAAACAGAAACCTAAACATTTACAAGGTGAAAATGGATGGAGTACGATGGAATACGGTTATATGAAGGGTGCATCACAAGGTTCAGAAGGTATTGTATTTGGTCAAAGAAGGAATATATTGTAATACAGAGTAATAATATTTATACAGTTATATAAAATATATTTAGATTATTCTAGTTCACTTAGGACTAATGTTATGTTTTTAATATCATTCATATCATTAATGTGTTTTACGTATCGTATAATGTCTAGAGGCACAGTTTCTGATAATTCGTTACTATTTAGGATTAATTCGTCCTTTTTTAAACTCTTGACACATGCCCATACACCTGCCATTGTATCACAATGAATAATCTTATATAGATCCTTAGAATCTACTACATGGTTGATATAGGCAGATTGTGGGAATTCTACCTTTGGAGGAACTATTAACACAACGTTTGGATCTGCCAAAATCTTTGCCCATTTAATATTTGGAGAATCTGATACTGAGTTTGTCACTATAATACATTTAGATTTATAAGTTTGAGTGACTTTGGATTCTTTCATTTCATTATCATCTTCCTTAGATGAATTCCATAATAACCAGGCAGTTGTTCCAATGGCAACCGTCAATACTGCCCCATATCCAATTAATCTTGCGGTACTTGTCCTTCTTCCAGATGGTGCCATTATTATGTTAATACGATTGATATATTATTTGTCGATAGTCTTAGAATATCAGTTTCTTCTGAATATTCGCGATTTGATCATGGTTGTGTTCTTTAAATAAGTTCAACTTCCTATCTTTTTACCCATCGCTTAAGCGACCTCCATATAAGAAACGCAATAAACATACCTTCACATTTACCTATCGAGGTTTACACCGAACAGACAAAAAATATAATAATATACTATAGGATTTGCATATTACATTATCACATATCAATAATAATGATGATACCGTTACCGGAGTCTGTCAACTTACTCTCTAATAGCGAACTGTTAAGTCTAATTAAGGATCACAATGATAAATTACAAATATATATAGATAAATTCACTTCTACAGAGCCATTACAACAGGAACTAACGAACTATAAAGAACAATTGATTCAACTACGGGAGAAATTTATTGGACTTCAGAAAAATATCGATGTTACAAATACTGATTTAGATGATTTACGAGTTTTAAATTCTAAATATACAAAACAATGGCAAGATCTTAATCAAGTTGTGAATCAAAATTATAGTGAACTTACATTGAAGTCAAAATTAGAGAACAAAATATCATATTTTGAAGTACAAAGTGATACAATGGAATCAAATATAATATCAAAACAAAATTCTGAACATTTCAAGTTGGAAGAGTCACTAAACGATTTCTTGAATCAAAGAACAAATTATTATTTTAATAAAGAAATTCTGTTAACTTGGAATCAACAAGGTCAATTAAAGAAATGATCTAGTCACTATTGCATATGCATTTATATATATTTATTAAATATATAATTTTATAATAAAAAAAGAGATTTTAAGATTAAAAATGCTTAATTATATATCAAATATTTAACAATCTATTGTTACATTAAAGTCGTCATGGTATATTCTATAAAATAAAGATAATGAAACAGGTCGTAAATAATCGATGCAATATGTATAAATGGAAACATTAAATTAAATTGAAATAAATAACGTGAAGAAATCTAGATCCCTGTAACACACTAATTTTGATTGTTATCATTTTCAGATGATTCATTTGTAGTGGTGTTCTCTTGTGTGTCATTGTTGTCATTATTCTGTTCAGTATTAGCAGTACTATTGTTTGCTGAAGTAGAATTTGTATTAGTTGTTGTTGCAGATTCTGTAGGAGATGCAGTGGCTGGTACAGTAATATTACTGGAGGTAGTCGCGTTAGTAGTGGTGGTACCTGTAGTATTGTTACGAATTGGCATGTTTGGTACACGATGATTGCCTAATTCAAATGTGGAAACATTACCATTTTGACCTCTAAAACTAGCGACGCCTGTACTGAACAAATTGTTACCAGTTCGATGACGACCCAATAATCCCTCTTGTATACTACGAAGTTGTCCTTGAAGACCAGGTGGAACATCTCCTAGTGGTAATCTTGCAGTTGATGAGTTTGGAGTAGTAGCCGTTGTATTAACTGGTGGAACAGTTGTTGAAGAAGTAGCTGTTGCAGCATTACGAGCATTTTGAGATGCACCCATACCGTTCAATACAGCGTCTAATAATCTATGAACGTCATTATAAGCTCTTTCTTCAGAGTTTGGATTTTGGGTAGTACTAGTAGTAGCCGCTGGGTTAGCAATACCATTAGGACCTGGGTTACTTCTAGTTCTTTGTTCATTTGTAAAAGGATTCAAATTTCTCATAGATATTGGAATCCAATGGAATCCTGTACGACTTGTAGGATTTGTACCAGATACAGTCGTTGTAGAACTTGGAGCAGAACCAGCTGGGGATGATGTAGTTGTTGGAACAGCTCCTGAGTTGGTAACTGAAGGTTGAGCTGTTGATGCAGTGGGGGATGTAGTAGCTGCGCCTGAAGTACCTGTTCTGGCGGCTCTATTAGATATATTATTCCAATCGTTTGGTGATATGAAAATGATATTTGGATTACCATTTGGTAAATTAAATTCTGTCCCGACTCTTGGTGCGGTATTAGTTGCAGTTGTTCCGGTGGTACCACTTGGTGTAGTGGTATTTGAGCCTGTTGCAGTTGTATTAGATGCACCTGGTTCAGCTGCTTCTGGTGGATTATATAACATATTTCTAATTCTTTCAAATTCTTGCATTGTAGCATTATTATTAAATTCACTCTGTTGTTGATTTTGAGTTTCTGTTAATTCTGCGATTTTATGTCTACATAAAGGACATGAATTTTCATTACGAGACCATTTATAAATACATTCTCTACCAAAGATATGATGACAAGGTAATTCAACAGGAGAATGTAAATATTTTGGGTGTTCATCATCATCAGTTGTAGCATTATCATTACTTGATTCCGTTGACGTTTGTTGTTCTGATGTCGTTTGATTTCCTGCACTTGTAGGTACTGATGAAGCCGGAGTAGGAGCAGAAGTATTGCTATTATTTTCTGCATTGATTCTTTGTCTTTTAATTCTATTGATCTGTTCAGTTGTTTCTGAATCTGAATCCTCCGATCTTTCACGTTTCTTATCCTTTGGTTCTTCTTCTTTCTTAGGTTCTTCAACGTATGGTTCATAACATATACTACATTCTGATTCTTTACCCTTATTTAATTTTTTAACTTGTTCTAAAGTTAAAACTGGTAATTTCTCAAATTCTTCAACTGGTATACCTTTTGGTCTTGAATGCATTTCATGAAATCTTCTCATTGCTAATTCTGCAGTGATTGCAATAATTGATTCTAAACGACTTTGTGGAGTCGTACTTGGAATATCTCTAAATGATAGTACGAATGCACCTGCAGGAGTAGGTAATGTACCAGGAGTAGCATTACCTGGTATATTTGTACCTGTTGTAGGTTGTCCAGTAGCTCCTGGTTGTGTCGTATTGTTCATTGGAGCACCAAACGGCAATGGAACCGTCTGTGGTTGTGGTGTGTCAGTTGTACCATCTAATGGAAGATAAGTATATTGTATCGAAACTGTAATTCCATTCCCTTCCGGCGTTGTAGAATTAGTAGTGTTTGGGTTTGCATTATTGGTATTATTTTGATCATTATTTGAGGAGTTCTGGTTATTTGAAGCAGGATTATTTCCTGAATCACCAGTATTATTATTATTATTAGGTGGATTAGATCCACTCATTTTCCTAAAATTTGTTAATTGAATGTAAATCTAATACAAAGGGAAAATATGTGGGATTTTTTGTGGATTTTTTACGTATTAGAATAAATCAATGAACTGATCTATATGATTGTATACGATGTAAATAATTCAGTAAAATACAATATAAGTAAACTTGTACGATAATCAAATAAGTTACAATAGTTGGAAATCATTTATTGAAATATTATTACAAATTGATATTATGTAATAATCGATGACATTTTTCAAACTTATGGGGTCCCGTTCACAATTGCACTAAAATTATTGTAGCACTAACATATGTGATCGCTTTAATACGTATTTTTCTTCTGTGTATGGTCGTGGAACCCGTTCGGTTGTGTACGCTTAGTACTAGGTTCCGATATCACTAGGCACGAGTTCTGAAGGTAATACCAATGTGAAGGTTTTGAATTGATTTAAATTGGAAAAGAATGTGAATTATAATTATATTAAGTTATGTATATGATATTTAATTATATTAAGTTATGTATATGATATTTAATTATATTAAGTTATGTATATGATATTTAATTATATTAGCATCGCTAAATAGAAAGCGATTAATGATATGAAACCCATTGGGGATGGAGTAGAAAGTAAAATACCTGCATCATTCTTACGATTTGTTGATTTTGATGATGTACTTGTCTTGGTATTTGTACCTGATGATGCAGAATTTGTCACAGTAGCACTTGATGCTCCAGATGTATCTGTGTTTTGTGTTTGAACGGTAAAGATGTTACCTGTAGTACCAATTGAAGTTACACTAGTTGACCAAGTTTGTGAATATAATGGAGCAGGAGTTGCACTTGGAATTGATTTTGCACCTGATGAAACAACTTCGATATTTGAAGAATCTGAATCATATTTAGCTTGAGCCATTGAAATTTCTTTATTTTCTAAATCATAAACAACGTAAGCGTTAGTTAAAAATGAATCACCTAATAATGCACTATGAGCAGTTTGTGGTAAGATACCTAATAGACAAGTAGTCTCGGATGCTCGTACTAAGAAATGTTCCAATGTAGCATTAATATAGAATCCACCAAAATCAAATACTAATTGAGTACTATCTAATGCATCAGCAGTCTTTGATGATGATTCAGGACATGGAATAGTATAATAACCTAATCTTGAAGAATAAGAAGCATCAATTTGCTTTGCAATAGTACTAACAATTGAATCAGGTAAATAAGTTAAAGTAGTACCTGAATCTAATAAAGCGGGAATCTTTGTTGTTGTTAAAGTTTTCTCAGTAGTACCATTTTCAAAAGTCATACCAATACCTTGTAAAGTAACATCGAATTGAACAGGGTTTTGGAAACCATTAGCTCTCAAAGTATTGACTAATGGGATAGTGTATAAAGAACCTTCATATTTTGAATGATCAACAGCACCAAATAGAACTGTACCGTGAGATGCATCTGAATCATTTAAATATAATGAATATACGTTTGATTCGATAGCACCACTTCTTTTTAATACTAATGGGAAATTATCATATTGATAAGATCTACCTGTTGCAGAACCTGTATAAGTGACTTCAAGACCAGGTAAACCAATACCCAGGACACCTACAGTTGAATTTGATCTATTTGCAACAGCAAAGGATAATCCAGTAACGTTTAAATCCTCAAGATGTAATCTATCTTGACCCCAAACACCTCTAGCAAAAGTTGTATCACCATAATTAATATTAAAAGTTGTTGAATTTGAACTCCAACTACTTGAAGCACTTGGATCAAAAGTACCATATTCTTCACAATCAATAGTATTAGTAAAACTTATCCCTGAATTTGAATTATAATTACTTTGACAATATGGATTATCTGAATTAGATACCCAAAGATCAGATGAACCAGTATCTACTAATACAGTAATATTTTGTGCAGGAGTACCGATTTCTAAACTAACACTATAAAAAGTTAATTGATTAGTAATTTCAATAGATTCGTAACCTTCATTTCTTTTACGTAAATACAATTCAGGTTTATTATCTGAACTTGAACCATCAAAACTATCACCGTATGTCTTTGTAAAATCTAAACCGACGTAACCTCTTTTAGAATGTTGGATAAGGTTAACATCACCTCTATGAACAGATTCCTTTGGAATGTTGAATGCTTGAACTTCATTAGTGAATGCAACAGAAAGTGCAAATAACAAATTTGTAAGTTTAGTCATAATAAACTTTGGTATATTAATATTTTTTTTTAAAATAAAAGCGATTTGTATAAGTAAAAAATTTTTGTATTACGATTTGATTTGGTATATGAATGAAACGAGCCGAAACGAAACGAAACGAATTAGATATTATTTTATTGCTATTCGGTATTTATAGTATTAAATCTTAGATTTTACCTTCTGAAAAGATTTTATGGATTTAAGATATTTTTACCTTTCTAATTAAAAATTCTCCCTTTTTATCTATCTACCTAATTCAGTTATAAATTAGCGGGTTTTCCAGTTTTCCATATATTATATTCAGTTATTGCTGCAATTTACCCATAATGGTGTAGATTCATCAGAATTCAGTGTAGTTGATACCAATCACATACTCCGTAATAGAGTGAGACAGGAACCGTTGCGGAGACGAAACAACGCGTCGTTGAACTGCGCCCTTTTTTTCTTCTCAAGAATCTGTGCTGTTAGATTACTGCAGGAGATGTTTTGCTGATGGGTGTGCGGGTGATTCTCTGAAAATAATACTCTTTTAGGAGAATGTCTCATTTTCCTGAAGTTTTGCTGAGATTTCCGCTGTTAATACCCTGGTTCCTATAGAGGTCAGCGGCAGGTCTGAAAGGTAATAACCCAATATTATCAATTAACAGAATGATTTGTGTTTGAGTGTTTGTGCGGTGGTGTCGTGGATAGTGATGGAATTGGCGTACCTTTATGAGGGTTGGTCCAAATAATTGAGGGTTGTGGTAATTTTATGACTTGAAATTTGACTGGGTTTGGCAAGTGTGTTAGGAAATTCTAAGAAAAGACTCTGAAAGTTATTTCAATCAATTATGAAACATTAACTGACGGTTATAAGCTGTTTAGTAAGTGTTAACAACATAGATATGTATATAACATATTGGATTTCGTTTGTAGAGTGTTGATATTTGTAATTTCAGTTTTGCAAGATCAGAGGGGACAAGTCTGTAATCAGATAGCATTCACGGCATATATCACTTTTAGAAAATGATCTTATATATAAATGCAAATTCATATTGACACGATTATCTAGATCATACTCGTTTCAGCTACTTCGACTTATGTATTACTTCATATCTATGTGGTTACATTGATTTATTTGAATTGGATATATGACATTATTAATTACCTATATATTTCTGACACCATGTCAGAAATACCTTGACATTGTATAAAAAAGACGTACGTCTTTCAAGAGTGAGTTTGATATAACCCTGTTTTTCATTAAAATATGTGATACTTGGATACAACTCATCTTGCTTACTATGTACAACTTTACTATCTATACAGTTTGTCTCAATTTCTATGTTTTGATTCATGTGCGGCTACTACAATATTTAATTAAACTCTGGAATATTTACATATCACCAATTATATTCATATATAATATTTACAACTGTTGTAAAAACAACTGCCATATTTTATTTGATGCTAATTGACCATCGTTCCGATATAATTTTGTATTTTTAACCATTTGATTCAATTCTTCTTGTACATCAGCATCTACCCCTTTCTCTACTAATTTCTTTCTTGTTTTTTCAACACCATTTGCTGCAATTTCATTAACAAATTCAGGATGTCCTTGAAACGTTAATAATTTGTTCTTCTTATACATACCTTGAATCGCACATTTAGTTGAAGAACCCCAATTTATATATTCATCTCCGGGTGGTAAATCATATACGATATCATTATGAACTTCAGATAAATGTAATTTATTAGCACCAAACAATTTCTCTCCTACTGGATTTAATTCAATTGGTACAACACCACCTTCAAAACCCTTTGGATTTCTACCAACAGTACTACCTAATGTCTTAGCGATAACTTGATGACCAAAACATATACCTACAATAGGTGGATATTGAGCATCATTTTTCAATATGTCATTTAATAATCCTCTAAATTTTACAATCCATTCTGTATTTTCATCAAAGGAATCATAACGTGATCCAGTGATAAAGATACCCATATAAACTAATTCACCAGAATCATTAGTCTCATTCAATTGGGATAACGTTGGGAACTCATTGTTATATATGTGGAACATTTCATATTTTACTTCCATTGGATGATTCTTAGTCTCATTTAATAATTTTGTTGCCATATCGACGAAATTTCCGTATGGATCAGTCCATTCATCATCGTGATCAGTATAGAAAATTGCAATTTTTCTAATCATTTTTGTAATAGTCATTTTTGTAACTGTATAAGTTATATTTTAACTTTGGAATTGCTATGGAAAGATTATAAAAAGATACCACTTACTCTTTATATACATTTGTCAATGTTGCAATCTTGTTCAGTTATCTTATCTGAAAAATGGGTGTCTTTAAGCTCATCGCTTTGCTGAAAAATTATCAGACGCATAGAATGTGGACTCGTGCGGAAGTTTCTTACCGGGTTTCAAAAGATAATATAAATAATTCTCCTCTTTAAGCTTATCTTTTTATAATATCAAAGTAATTTAGTTTAAGAATGTATAAATACAGCTATGTATAGATTATGTACTTTCTTCTTGGGGGGTATCATTTGATACATACCTTCCAGTATCCTTGTTGAATAATAATACACTCTTGTCCGCCCAAAAATCAAGAATAGGTTCGATCTCCTCTTTGGTAATATTTGTCATTGTAATCAATTCTCCGATAGTATATCCCTTGTGATCTTGATCGACATTAAAGGTATCTATCACTGAGTATTGTGGTACTGTGATTGTCAAGTTTAATGGATCCTTACCTTCTAATTCGACTTCAATATTTACCGAACCTTTACCTTTACATAAACGTAATGCTTTATTAGGTTCAATTTTGGAAAATTCGTACGCATATTTCAGAATTTCATTTTGTAAATGATCATTGTAATGATACTTAGACAATTCTGAAGTAGAATCGATCTTGGATTCAATTGGGATATTATCAGGTTCCCAGTATGACGGTGATATGAATTTTGGATATACTTTCACTTGAGGATCATGTTCAATCATATGATCTTGACTAATCTTCCTAGATAATCGGTCGCTAAATCTTATATCATTTAACATCACATCGATTTTATTTAAATTGGCCGTAAAATCATCCATATCACCACTATTCCCACCTTCTATATTCATACCATTATTATTGTTGTTGTTCTCTCTAATGGATTCATCATTACTACCAAAAAGACCAGCTTCTTCCTCTGATATTAAATTAGAACTTGTTGCTGAATATTTATTTCGTAATAGGTTTAAACATTTCATCCATTTAGAATCTAATCTATATGATTGTAAATCTAATAATTTTTGTGTCAGCACTTGTAAAAATTCTGAAATAAATAATTCTTTACTTTCACATAGGTCTAATAATATATCTAACAAATTGAATATAGAAGCGTTAATTGTAGTGCCATCCTGTATTATGCTATTACTCACTATGGAGGTATTCCCGTCCATATTATTTTCAATAAATGATGTATCATTCAGTGGATCATTAGAAGTATTCTTATCATCACCAATGTTTGTAGTCTCTGGTACCCATATCAAAAACTCCTTTAATACGTTTTCGTATATCAAGCCGGTATTTTTTGTTATTGCATCACCAACGCTGTTATTCAATGTTCGCAGAACATCTCTTTGGTTGATATAATCTGTGGAGTTTCTTTTTTGCTCGTTATATATTTGATCACTTCTTTGAATATTTCCATATTCGTTATTATTGGTCTGTAATAATTGTTCAGATAATTTATTAATATCTTTAATGTATTTTATTCCTAACTCGTGAAATTCATTCTTTCGTAAATCTAGTATTGAATATAGAATAATATTAATTAAATCTTTTCTTTTTTGTAAATATGGTTTAACAAACATTTTAAATGGCTTCAGATATTTTCCTGTAGGATCTAACAATAAGAAACATTCGATACTCTTAATATATGCCAATAATGCGTTAAGTGTAGTGATACTGGGATTCAATATACTTTTATTGAATTTTTTCAAATATTGTTGCATAATCACATTGTAATTCTTTACATGATTTTGATTATTTCTCAAAGTCTTCTTTAACTCTAATATTGTTGGTTTCGAATCAGGGTATGATTTGATGAATATATCATAAATTTCCTCAGTTCTAATCTTAATAAACATATTTTCGAAACAATTGAAAACAGTAGTGGTCAGGTCATGATCATCCTCTGGACAATTTAAAAGTTTTGCAAAATGGGTCCAATACGTTTCGATAAATTCATTAAAAGTTTCCATTACTAAATATCTTTTTGTCCATTTCCCTGTCATACGCTCTTCACACATCAAATGGATTCTTTCTACAATCAAATCTAGAACAATATCTCTTGAGTTTAATCTTAGTGCATGTGATGAATCTAACCAGTCGATATAACTATCTATTAAATCTAAATCATCATTCGAACTTAGCTCTTTGATATTAAACAGTATGGCTTTACGAAATATAGGGTAATTGTCGACCAAATAATGTCTTAATGCATTCAATACTTGCATAAACTCCTGCTGGAACGTCATTATATAAGTACATGGGAAACTAAGGTTTTTCTCCATTGTTAAAATGGCATTAAACTTTAATGTAGGTTCATTACCTACAATGTCGATCAGCGCAATATATTTTGATCGTACGATGTTCATGTAATATTCATTCAGTAGTCTCCAGAACTCTGTAGATTGAATCTCGGATATAAATCTGATACTTTGTTTTATTCTCAATGAAGGTGGTCTGTTCAAGTGGCCTTGTGGTGACAGCCACGTAAGTAAATTATCTAGATCATCATTGTGCTCTTTTGGGACATAACTATAAAGTAATTCTTCAATTGCCGCCATCTCGAACACATTTAAAGTTGGTACCCAGATAAGTATGTTTCAATCGACTAGCTAATTTGTCGGTGGTAACCTTTAATTCAACGGCGAACTCTTTTACTTTAAGTTTCTGTCATCTTTTATCTCTGTTTATTTTTGCCTTATGTGTCTATTGTCATCACTCTACGAAATTTGATTGCCAACAAAAACAATACAGAGAAAAGATCGCAACTTTTTTAAAGACGTCGTATGTTGATGCAGATACCAATAACCCTTTAAATTATATATATATATAGTTGGTTCTTGTTACATACTCGATTTTTGAAGCATATTTATCTGTGTGAGATCTTTCATGAATCCCTGATCTGAAAGTCTCTCTACTATTTCATTCAAAATGGTATGTATAAAAAAATTCAAGACAATAGACGTACAGTGAACAAAAAAATGCCATCACTTATAGTTTAACTTGTATTCATTGACTAACATTTTTAGATAAAATGATATATTAGAGTAGTAGGAAGATGTTCTATTATCTCTGTATATCATGATCATATTTCATCTGAGCAGAAATCATACGAAGAGAAGAAAATTGAGAAATTTATATCATTGACAGAAACTACAGGTAAACTTGCTAAGAAATATTTACAAAGGAACCAATGGCACATAGATTATGCATTAAATGATTTCTATGATTCAGAACTTGGAGGCTTTGTTGATACTACACCAAAGGAAATTAAATACCCACAAGAATTACTTGATTTATTCGATAAATATTCAGATGATGGTGAAGTTATTAGTATAGAAGGTATTATGGAATTCATATCCGATTTAGGATTGAAATTGGAAGATATTGTAACAATATGTTTAGCAAAATTATTAAAGTGGGATCGTTTAACAAATCCGATAACAAAAGAACAATTTGTTTCGAGTTGGTATATGCAGGGTTGTTCCCATATCGCTGAAATGAAGATAGTCATGAATGATTTAAAAAAGAAATTAGTAAACGATCCTGCTTATCTTACAGAGACATATAATTATACATTTGATCTGATTGTTGATGATGGGTCAAAGACACTTCAGTTAGAGACTGCGATCGAATATTGGAAACTGTATTTCTGTCAGGATCTTGATCGTGTTGTCGTTCTTAAAGTTGATCCAAAATTACTTACTGATTGGGTAATTTTCTTAGAGACAGAGAACAGAAGTGATATTTCTAAAGATTGTTGGAACATGTTGTTACAATTCTTCAGAAAGTTCCCAACTTTGGAATCTGTCGCGGAAGACTATGATGAAAATGATGCTTGGCCATATATTATTGATGAATTTTATGAATATTTACAAGAAATTAAAGGAATTTAAATAGTTAATTTATTTTATACCATGTTATATATCTATATATAAAATATTTATGCATATCCTTTTAGAAGTTATGGAATATTGTGTGGAGTGAATCTGGATAATGATCCCATAAAGTGCGTCGTTCTTTTAATTTAAGATAAAAATGAGTTTGGAGAAGGAGCTACTAGTTGAGGCTATGGTTCGTAAGCACATAACCTTCCTAGCAGTATCAATGCAATGTTTAATGAGTTCCGATGTGTGGGAAATATAATTGAATTATATTATTCATCCTGGAATGTTCAAATGACTCCCATAAATCAGAAACGTAAAAAAAAATGAATTATTTGATAAAAATATCTTTTGGTGTTGTATTGGAACTATTTTACGGATATGATCTCATTTGGTAAACCTTACACAGTTTTCTCATCATTGGCCATGAGTTTGAATATGCCTGGTTGTTACTGAACGTTGTATGATTACTGTCATCCTCTATATATTAGCATTCATTCGATTATATATATATATATTTAGCACGTTTAAACCATCAGTATTTTAATAAAT
This sequence comes from Kazachstania sp. M6911, assembly GCA_037040125.1. Taxonomy (NCBI): domain Eukaryota; kingdom Fungi; phylum Ascomycota; class Saccharomycetes; order Saccharomycetales; family Saccharomycetaceae; genus Kazachstania; species Kazachstania sp. M6911. The sequence goes on from JAXQGP010000129.1 coordinate 14,737, forward strand.
TTAAAATAACTCATTCCAGATATAATTGGTATATATTGGTAAAGTTTCTTTACGTTTAAAAGAAATTGTGACATTTGAGTTAAAGGTATATATTGCTTGACTGTGACGACGCTAATAAATATCTTACACAACTGTGTTCTGAAAGATTTAAAAACCCAAATAATCCTAAACTACAGGTATTTATTTATTCGAAACCTACCAATAGTTATACAATCAACTTTGAAGACTTACTTTATAATTAATTGTGACATTAAATGTTACTTATACTCTTCACAATATGAGAGTCCTAAGAAATGTTCGTACCAATGAAATATGTATTACTGTTCTACGGTGTCTTCACTGTTGGTAAAGATACTTTTCAGGGTAACTTTTTCGGGCTTCTGAAAATTTTTCTTCGCAGTGCGAAAAAATGAAAAATTATCGAAGACGTTTTGAAGCTCATCGCAAAATTTTATTATGATGAATGAGATGAGAAGAGCAATAAAAGTTGCCAGACAAGGTATATTAGAAGTTATTTATCCGAAGTTACTATTTAATTGGCACAAATAATCCAGTGTGATTGATTTACTACAACAAGAAAAGTTAAATAAATAGCAATTATTGCCAGAAATTATTTGCAAATATGGTTAAATCTTATCAACGTTTTGAACAAGAGGCTGTATTCGGTGTTATTGATTCCAATTCCAATGCCGTTTGGTTACCTCCAATTTCTACTGAAAAGTCAACTAATCCAGGTAAAGTTATTACCAGTGCTTTAGAAAATGTCAATATATGGAATATTAAGACAGGTGAACTAGATAGTTTCTTAACTGATGGTGTACCATTAGGTTCCATTGATACCAAATCTACTAAACCTGCAGAAGTTACATATCTAAAATACCACAAGGATACAAATTTACTTGCTGTCGGTTACGCCGATGGTGTTATTAAAGTATGGGATTTAATGTCTAAATCTGTTCTGTTAAGTTTTAATGGTCATAAATCTGCAATTACAGCTTTAGAATTTGATGTCACTGGTACTAGATTAATTTCAGGTTCTAGAGACTCTAATATTATTGTATGGGATTTAGTTAGTGAAATCGGTCTATATAAATTAAGATCACATAAGGATAATATTACAGGTCTATGGTGTGAGAATGAAGATTGGTTAATTAGTACCTCAAAGGATGGTTTAATTAAAATTTGGGATCTAAAAGTTCAACAATGTGTTGAAACTCATATCGCACATACTGGGGAATGTTGGGCTCTTGGTATCCATAACGATTTAGTTGTTACTACAGGGTCAGATTCTCAAGTTAAAGTTTGGCAATTAAATCTTGAAAATAGTAATGGTTCTATGTTAACAGAAAAAGGTATCCATGAAAAGCAAAGTAAACAAAGAGGTTTAGATGTTCAATTCAAGACAACCACAGATGGAGTTACATTTTTCTTCATTCAAAACGCTGATAAAACTATCGAAGTATTTAGAATAAGGAAAGATGAAGAAATTTCAAGAGCATTGAAGAAAAGAGAGAAAAGATTATCTGAAAAGGGTATGACTGAAGAAGAAATTGCTTTAAACATTAAAAACTCATATGTGTCATTAATAATGCACCCATTCCAAATTATAAGATCATTATACAAGGTTAAATCTGCATGTTGGACTTATGCTACTCAATCAAAATTAGAATTAGTAGTAACTACATCAAGTAATACTATTGAATATTATTCTGTTCCATATGAAAAGAGAGACCCAACTCAGCCTGTTCCATCTAAACCTTATTCTATTGAACTACAAGGTTTAAGAACTGATGTAAGAGCCATAGATATTAGTGACGATACAAAATTATTAGCAACTGCATCTAACGGTCTATTAAAGATCTGGAATTTAAAGACTAAACTTTGCATAAGAACCTTTGAATGTGGTTTTGCATTAACTTGTAAATTTTTACCAGGTGGGTTATTAGTTGTTGTTGGTACCAGAAATGGTGAATTACAATTATTTGACCTTGCTAGTTCTACACAATTAGAAAATATTGAAGAAGCTCATGATGCTGCAATTTGGTCTCTAGATATTACTAATGATGGTAAGAAACTAGTTACTGGTTCTGCAGACAAGACTGTGAAATTTTGGGAATTCAAATTAGATGAACAATTGATTCCAGGTACTACCAATAAATTTATGCAAGCATTGAAATTACATCATGATACTACAATGGAATTGAATGATGATATTCTAAGTATAAAATTATCTCCAGATGATAAATATTTGGCTGTTTCATTACTAGATAACACAGTTAAGATTTTCTTTATGGATACAATGAAGTTTTTCCTAAGTTTATATGGTCATAAATTACCAGTTTTATCTATTGATATTTCATTTGATTCGAAATTAGTAATTACATCATCGGCTGATAAAAATATTAAGATCTGGGGTCTAGATTTCGGTGATTGTCATAAATCTTTATTCGCTCATCAAGATTCCATCATGAATGTTAAATTCGTTCCTGAATCACATAATTTTTTCAGTTGTTCAAAGGATGGTTTAGTTAAATACTGGGATGGTGATAAATTTGAATGTATTCAGAAACTTGCTGGTCATCAAAGTGAAGTCTGGGCATTAGCAATGGCAAACGATGCTTCATTTGTTGTATCTACTTCTCATGATCATAGTATTAGAGTCTGGGCAGAGACTGAAGACGAAGTCTTCTTAGAAGAAGAAAGAGAAAAGGAGATGGAAGAACAATACGAAGAAACTTTATTGAATTCATTGGAAGAAGGTAATGGTGACGATGCATTTAAGAAGGATGCTGGTGAAGCAAATGATGGTGATGAAGCTGGAGATGTGCATAAACAAACAATTGAATCCTTAAAGGCAAGTGAAAGATTAATGGAGGCACTTGATTTAGGTATCTCTGAAATTGAAAAGAAGGAAACATATGATATAGAAATGAAACAATGGAATAAAAAGAAGACTGGTGAAGCCCCAATTGCTCCACAAGGTAATGCCATTTTGCTTGCCATTAAAAAGACTCCAGTTGAGTATATTATGGATACATTAGTAAGAATTAAGCCATCACAAATGGAAGATGCACTTTTAGTATTCCCATTTTCATATACATTGAAATTCCTACAATTTATTGATATTGCATTGGCTGATCCAAAATTAAGCAGTAACCATTTACCATTAATTTGTAAGAATTTATTCTTTGTGATAAGATATAATCAAAAGGAATTAGTTGCTCAAAAGAATGAAACCTTGAAATTACAGATTACTAGAGTCAAAAATCAATTAAGAAAGAAATTACAATCTAATGAAGATGATTTAGGTTTTAACGTCCAAGGTTTAAAATTTGTGAAACAACAATGGAATCTAAGACACAACTTCGAATTTGTTGATGAATATGAACAAAAGAAAGAAGAAGAAAAGGGTAAAAAGAAGAGAGTCTTTGAAACGTTAGTATGAAGTAAATAAATACCTGGATACATATATAAAAAAAATGCATAACAATATAACACATTATAAATAATTAAAATTTTAATAATTTTTCTGAAATAAAAAAAAAATGCTTGATTGTATTAAAGATGTATGTATAAACGTTTGTATAAATGTATAAATAATGAATGAATGGATGAATGAATGCGTTTGTATAAATATAGTTGAAAGGGACATAAAAAATAAGGTCATGAATTGAAATGTTTAATTTGGAATATTGGAATATGTGTAATAATTGTATGGGTAAAGTGGGTTATCTTTTAATCATGCCCATTTACCTAATAATGCCATTAGAGCTGCACCGCAGCACATAATGAAATATGCATAAAGCATTCTTTTGAAACCATCTGGACCTTTGAATTGGTTAGAATATAAGAATTCGTGAGCCATTAATTCGACAAGACCAGTATAGATTAAAATACCTGAAGATATAGAATCGAAAACACCGTTTGTGATTAATGCGGTTCTTGAACCTGGTAAAAATGAATTACGAACACCAATACCAATTGCGGCTGCAATTGGAGAAGTTAATGTGAACGCTAAACCCATGATCCATGGAGTATATCTTTTACTTTGAGGCCATGGGGTCTCTGCAATTCTTGTACCTAAACCTAACCCTTCGAACATTTGATGGAATGTTAAGACAATGAATAAGGTTTCGAATTCTTCACCGGAGACGGAAAGGGAAAGACCAACAAAGACGGAATGGAAAATAATACCGAATTCTAGAATTGTAACTGAGAAAATTTGATTTAAATATTGTTCTTTCTCCTTTCTGTTTATAGGGGTACCTACTTCAGTAACGTCTTGATGATCTTCATCATGGCCATAATGGTCTTGACCTGGTACAGATACCATTTTACTCAAAGGTTTATTTGCAGTAATAGTAGTTTCTGTTTGGAGATTGACACCGGATTCTAAATCAATCTTATAATCATCGAAATCACCTCTTTCTTTGTCTAAATGATGATCATAATCAAAATCGTGTTCACAAAAGGTATCCTTTTTCAGTAAACTGTCATCAACAATGATTGGGTTTTTATTGTTGTTGTTGTTCTGTGTAGCTGGAGATGTTCCATCAATATTACTAATTTCCCTATTATAAAAAACTTCGACGTTGTTATTGGAAGAACTGGATAGGTCTAAACTATCATCTGTATCTATGTGAGAAGAAACGGAACTGTTATTATTTGTATTATCGGGATCATGATCATCTTCTCCCATTGCTTTTGTTACATAATAATGTGTAACAATTTCAGTGAAAAACAATAAGAATAAGGACATTAAACAGATACCGAATGCCCAAGGGTACTCTACAAAAGTACCACCCAAACAATCGTTACCTAGTGCTTCTGAAGCAGGTTGTAATAAATGAATGAACGCAGTCGCGACAATGACACCTGAACCAAAGAATTTAGCAATGAAGAAACACCAATCTGGTAGTCGTATAAAAGAGTATCTTGATGATAAAATTGGGAAGTAGACGCCAAGCCCTGAAGAAATCATAATGATGAAGACTGCCAAAATACGGATATTCTGATGACCATTATATTCACTAACTGTTTGACATGTATCTGTAGGCGAATCTCTCGCTATCAAATCAATCATGCTTGTTTGTACTTCTTGTTTTGAAATACTTGTATTTGAATCTATAGTCTATGACGACTTTCCAAGATATATAAAAATAACTAGTTATTAATAAATATAAATATATATATATAAATGAACATTACATAAGATTGGCTTATGTAAAAAAATTCATCCAGGGACAGAATTGTAGAATCTTCGAGGGTCATTTAACAATAACGAAACTAACAATTCTCGTTTGCAATAAGTTTCCTTCAATATTCACTTCAACTGCCACAGTTGCGTACCATCTACAATTTTCCTTACAAAACAAGGTACTTGTCCCTCTGTCTTTATTGTCAAACCTTCTGATCATCTTCATCAACTTCCTCAATGTCGTCGGCACATGCCATAGGCAGCCCAATTCCCACACAAAACTTGACGATTATCAAGTTTTGGAATTTTTCCAATAAAGTTTTCTAGATTTACGCGCGCAGAAAAGCAACTTTTTGGGAGGGGAAAGTGCCAATGGAAATTTTTCACCCTCGGTGCGCAGTGGTGCGGGAATTTCTGTGCAAAAATTCGACATTTTGTGAAATTTTTCACTACCGTCGAGGTTATGAAACAACGGCGAAATAACAAACAAAAAGATACCGTCGAGGTTATGGAATGCGCTATCTCGTGTGAGATGATATCGGATTAGGTTGTTTTCGTCCGTTGCCTTTAATAGGTACTGTTAGAATCTTATTAGAGATGAATATATATGATTATGGAAATTACGTATTATTATTTTTGTGTCTAAAAGTGAAAGATGTATTATAGGGTGTCCGGAGATCAAGGGGACTCTAGGTCACTGAAACTCGATGGGGGTGTAGCTCCGAACATTTGGTTTGATTGTTGTAAAGTACGATTTTTGGTAGGGGTGGATCTTGAAATTACTTCTTGTGGTGGATTTAATAAACCATATTGTTTGATATCCTTAGATAGTTGTTCATCCATCTTAGCTAGCACGTACCCGTTCTTGTCTCTTTCAATATTGGTTTTCACTGGACTGTGATTTTGTTCTGAAATACCATTATTATCATAGTCGTGACGTTTAGTCGGAGATTGTGGTTTAGAAATGATACCTGTATCATGTTTCCTACCACCACTACAAATCATTTTACTTCTATGTGCCATCATTGCGCTTTCCTTTGAGAAATATTTACCACATGGACATGAAAATGGTTTCTTTTCATGTGTACGTTTATGTCTCATTAAATCATGATTTCTTACAAATGCTTTACCACAACCTGCAAAATCACATTCGTATGGTCTATCCTGTAGATGTGTTTGAATATGAGATCTTACATTATAACGACGTTTGAATGCCTTCCCACAACCTGGAAACAAACATTGAAATAGCTTGTCAGGTAATTCTTTAACGTATTGATCGATTGAACCAGGTGGTAATGTAGTAGGTTTCTTTGTAATTTTTGCCGGACTTGGTGTAAATTCCATTGGAGCCGGTAATCTTTCATAGATATTTGGAGTTTGATGTATCTGTTGTTGTTGTTGATTCATCATTAACTGTTGTCTTGCTAATGGACTTCCAGTGGTAGGTGTAGATTCAGGCTGTGTTTTAACTGGCGTATGTTGAAATATATGCTTTTGAGGTAATTTACATTTGATTGGTGTAGTTTCTGTAGAACCAGGGATAGTAGGCATAGATATACCTAACCCAAGTAAACCATCATTTGTCTTTGAACCACTATTAGAATACGTATCCTGTTGTGGAATAGTTGATGCACTTGATATTACTGACATTTTCTTATTATGTGATTGTTGTTGTGATTCACCCATCGTTTGTTCGTTAGTCCATGGTGGGGTGAAAGGTAGATTCATTCCGGGACTCCTTTGTTTCAACTCGTAATTTCTAGGGGATCCAAACTTATCTTTATTGTTGCTACTGGTTTGTGATTTTGGTGGACTCTTGTATGTGTTAAATACAGGAGCTGGTGGAATTGATGGAATATTACTCGATTCTTCTCTTAGATAGGCATTATTACAGTCCTCATCTAGTTGTAAATTTGGAATTAAACCATTTCTTTTACGACCATGACTATACCCTTTAGAAGGTGAACCATTCATTGTTGCACTTGAATTTAATGGTGAACACATTGATCTCTGTGGTGAGACTGATGGTGGAGGGAATTGATATGTCCCTGCAGCAGAATTACTGGTTACAATTAATGGATCGTCTTCACCACGTCCCCTGTTTGATCTTGCAGGTGTTTGAATCATTTGTGGTGCAATCTGTGATCTTAAAGGAGATCCCGCATTAGATGGAATACTACTTCTACTGTTCAATTGTTGTTGTTGGTGTTGTGTAGTAGCTTCTTGTTTTTCTAATACTTGTTGTAATTTTGCTTGTTGTAATTGATTTTCTCTTAGTTGTAATTCTAATTTTTTATTCATCTCTTTTTGTTTCTCTAATTCTAATCTCAAAGTTTCTTGTTGATTTAAAATTATTTGATTTAATTGATCGTTGGTTGAATTACTACTTTTATTATTATTTAAAACTGTAGCAGGATTTGTAACGAAATTATTATAATTATTAGCTTGTTCCATAGATTCGGGACTATTAGAATTATAATTGTTAATCATATCATTAAGATTTGGATCCTTCGACATTTCACGGATAGTCTTTTGTATACTGGATATACTTAAAGTCTTGTTATGATTAGCAAAACCGAAAATTGCGGTACCACTCATACCTCTCTTATGTGTCATAGAAGGTTTCTTACTATGTTGTTGACCGAATTGTTGTGGTGTTACAATTATATTGTTTTGTCTCCAATCTACACCATTCTCATTTGGAGAAGGTGCCATTGGAATATCCAAATCTTTTAATTCTTGAGTTAATAGATTATCAATATCGCTATATTGCAAATCGAAATTGTTTGGATCCTTCATTGAATTAGAATTCAATTTAGAAGGTTTTGAGAAATTCTGTAAATCATAACCACTACCATTATTACTCAAATTGAAAAATGATTCCTCGTTAATATCTTGCATAAAATTCGGTTGTCTAAATATCTCATCATTGCTATTAGAGATTTTATTACTACCACTATTGTTGCTGTCGTTATTGTTATCCTTGAATACGTTTTGTGGGTTGACCAACCACGAGTCAATTTCAGAATCCATTCTGTTAATCCTAATGTTTTAAATTGTTTATTTTTTTTTTATTATCCTTTTTCTAGAGTCTTTAAAGGGGGGTATCGTGAACTTTCAATGAAGTTAAACTCTATTGCTTATGGAATAAAATATCTTAATATCTGTTAATATGGAAGGGCAGTTAACAGTCTAAAGGTCCTTGAACGAATATCCTAAATAAATAAAAAAGTAGATATAGTAGTTATTGATATGAAATGAATGGAAATTTACAGATAACTAGACACAAATTACTTTTGTTGTTGATGTTGTTTATTATATCGTAGTCTTATTAGTTAGTGTTAAAATATATCGATTGCTATTAGTGACTAATTAGTTTTTGCTTCCTTATGTAGAGCCACTGATTTAAAAAGAAATAAAGGGTGTTTATTTATTAATTTATTTTTCGTAATATATTAAAATTGTTATTGTTCTTGTTATATGTGATTTCTAATAAGGAGTTCCGATTACCAAAAGGGAAAAAAAATTAAATAATTAAGAATAAATAAGTATCAAGTTCCCCTTTCATGTATTAATTTCAATCAACAAGAGATGATTATTTCCTTTTTACCAGATTGTTTATTGTTTTCATTCAACATGTTTCATAGAAAACAAGCTTAAGCAGAATGTATATTTTCTTCAAACAATGAGTACTTTAAATTTTTACCTAATTCGTCTGTTTACGAATTACCGAAATAGGATATCCGAGGAAAGGATCGGAAAAAACCGGAAAAGTCACGTGCCGGCCAAAATTTTTAAGGTGCAGAGACTTAGCCGCCCAGGATAAGAATAAACGTATTTATTTAGGAAGTCTTATCGATAAGGACTGTCTGTTCTTATCAAATTTGATAGCATTTACTTCAAATGAAGGTATATTAACATTGCTTGCAGATTCATCCTCAATGATTTGGTTTAATGTGTCAATATCTGGTAGATTGGAGTCTCGTTTCATATGAACTTCTGCAATTGACATGTGTGATTGTAATACATCTAAATTGAACAGAATGTTACAGTTTAATCCTTCTCTACATTTTTCGACGATTCTGTGTAGATGTATGATGTAATTCTTTTTGATCTCAGTTTCGATATCCAATACCAGGAAATATATTGTAGGATTAGAATATGATCTCAGAAATTTAGGTTTCTCATTAAAGGTCATTTCGAATGGTTTGATATTACTATTTTCGATCTCATTTTGCAACTTTTCAAGTAGTTTATCCCTATGGTTAACGTTATTGAATGATATGTTAGATGTTATCGAGATGTGTAATGGTCGAGGGGAACCTAAATCAGACCAATATAACGGTTTTATTTTAACAGGAACCTTATTCCGTTTGAAGACATCGGTATAATATGTCACTAGTTTGAATAATTGTTGACGGTCTCTCATTGTAGGTCTCCATTCTAAATATATAAATGTGTTCCAAAAACTTTTCACTGGAAATTTAATATTCATTGAAGAATTATCCTGATTAGAATTTTTTTTATTAATACTGGGGCCAATATGATATTTGTCTAATATTGAATCTGGTACAGCTGGTAGCTTTTCGTCGTCCGAGTTGTCTTCTGATGATGAATTATAATTATCCGGAAATAGATTCATTTATCGTAACGTTTACGAGAATATATTTATTTGGTCCGATTCAGAAGTTTAGCATTGAAATGTTGTTCAATTCATAGAAGGAATAGAGATAGAGCAATTCATCTTACTTACTCATTTGATATATCGATGGCTTATTCTATCGGCTTGGAGTCACAATAGTCTGCGCTGTCTTTTGTTCTGCCTACGCGTTATCCGGGCCAATCCTTATTTTTTGCACAATCAAACGTTTTATCGTGGGGTTGAGAGATCGTTGAACAAATATTGGGAAACCTTCGACATGAATTGGAATCATTCAACAATCAGGGATGGGTAGATATACCATACCTCATTTAGTTATTACAACAATTGGAAGTCAAGTGAGTAATATTCTTCGAAACTAGCCAATTATTTTTGATAATTGATTTTAAGTAACTTATATCCACTGAACAAACTAGTTTAAGGACACAATACCTTAGAAACCTATTTTACAGCGATCATATATAGAAACATGCCTACAAACGAAATATATTCAAGACCACGTACTGGTCGTCATTCAAGATCAGGTTCGACATCAAGTTCTCGAAGATCATCCCTGACTAGAAGTAGATCTTCCCAAAGATTAATTAGAACAATTAGTGTCGATAGAAACGATGAAGTCGCTCTAGATTTTAGTGACGGAGAATTGGATTTACAGAAGGTAAATGAATCATTGAACAAACTGAATGTGGATACTGAGACATCGGGAACAACATCTAATAGTACATGCTCGAATTTACCTTCTCTAAGTGGATTAAAAGTCGCAATCAGCTCAACAAATTCGAAAAATAATTCAAAGAGTGAATACATTGAGATTCCTTACGTGAATGCTACCTTAGATAATACATTACCTACAGAGTATTTGAAAAAGGATATATTAAATGTAGCACATATTCTTCGTATTCGTAAATGGCACTCCAAAAACTCTATGGAATCAAAATTGAATCCAGATGAATTAAAATTAACCAAAATATCAGGTGCAATGACGAATTCTATCTTCAAAGTAGAGTATCCAAATCTACCATCGTTGTTATTAAGAGTATATGGTAATAATAATGACACTATTATCGATAGAGAATACGAATTACAAATATTAGCAAGATTATCAATTAGAAGTATTGGTCCATCATTATATGGATGTTTTGAAAATGGTAGGTTCGAACAATATTTAGAAAATTCAACAACTTTAGGGCGTGACGATATTAGAGACTGGAAAACTTCACAAAGAATCGCAAGAAGAATGAAAGAATTACATTCAGGTGTACCTGTATTAAGATCAGAGATCGAAAGTGGTGCTACTTGTTGGAATAAAATATTTACATGGTTAAAAGTATTAGAGGATACAGGGAAAACATGGATACAGAATGATCAAAATATTAAAGATGCATTCAGATGTGAAAATTGGGAACATTTTAAAAAAGTCGTTTATTCGTATCACGATTGGTTATATAAACAAGGAAGAAGTAAACCAACTTTAGTATTTTGTCATAATGATGCACAATATGGTAATTTATTATTCACTGCTCCTGTAGTTGATATTGTGGATCAAACAAACCATGTTGATAGCAGTGCTACATCTATTGCTTCAACGAGTTCAAACGCATCTTTATTCCCAACTTCATCTGGTGTATCCGTTGAAAAGATTATTAATCCAACAAGACAAGAGCAAAGTCAAGATTCAAAGTTAGTGGTTATTGATTTTGAATATGCAGGACCTAATCCAGCTGCATATGATTTAGCTAACCATTTAAGTGAATGGATGCATGATTATAGTGGTGCGCATCCATATAAATGTAACCCAGATGCATTCCCAAGTAAGGAACAAACTCTAAATTTCCTATATTCTTATGTATCACATTTACAAGGTGGTGATAAAGAAAATAGGAAAGTTACTATCGACAAAGAAGTCAGGTACTTTTACAATTCTATTGTTAGATGGAGAGCCACAGTACAATTGTTTTGGTCTATTTGGGGTGTTTTACAAAGCGGTACATTAGCACCTGAACCAGAAGAATCCTTACAAGAATCTACAGGTCCAAATGGTGAAATATATATAATTAAAAATGAGGGAACGGAATCTGAAAAGCCGGCAGTTTCAACTGATGAAAGTACTCACGATGATACTATTGATGAGACAGATGATGACGGTGTCAATGTTGATACCTTTGATTATATTAAGTACAGTAGTGATAAGATATCTGTATTTTGGTCTGATCTGATTGCGTTAAATATAATTGATAAATCGGATGCCTTGATAACAAGATTTGATGCCCTAGACGTCTCGATGATATAGATTCGATAATTCTAAATCATAGTTTATAGTCTTCGGGAAGACTATATTTGCTTTATGGAGATCTTGTAACGATATTTCTAGTTTATTGATTTCCAGATTATGTTGCCTTGTTTATAGTATATAATGAAAAACATATTTATTGTCACTATTTTTATTAATTTTATGTGTCACTGTCCTTATGTAATATTAACACGCGCTTTGATTTAATTTGATACAATTCGCGTTATGGTGATCGTATTAGTAAACACACTCATTAGGTAGTGAAAAGTTTCAGTTACAAATACAAACGATATCTGTAAGTGTGTAAATTTGTTAAACGACTGTTAAGATACCAAAATAAGGTAATACCCAGATTAGTGATATGAACATTTAGTTGAGTAATGGATTATAGAAGAGCTCAACGTAACTTAGATTTAATTAATGATAATAATGTGGATCAACATTTGAAAAGTGCAGAAGATATATTAGAAGATATAGTGGCACAACAAGGATTCCAGGATGATGATGATGAGGTATTGATAAGTACGCAGGTTCCATCGTTGAAGTTTTCACAGTCCTCTCCGTCAAGTCCAATAGATAGTAGACGAACTAATAGTAGTAGAGTCACTTCACCACGTAAGACTTTGGGTTTGATGTCAGATGTAATTAATACCATACATGAAGAAATGCATGAGGATTCGGAGATGTCTAAGGAAGCTGTAGAGATACCAACTACAACGGAAGTTATAGAAGTAGCACCTGAAGATGTGAATTCAAATGATGAACTTACTGATAATCGTAAGGAGAATCCACAAGAAAATGATCCGGCAGAACTGGCAGAAGCAGTAACTACACAACCGGGACAAGTGTTTATAAATACCCAGATTCAAAGTAGATTAGATACAATCAATCGTGAAACTGAATTAAAGAATAAATTAAGTCAATTTAGATATGAGACTCAGGATAGTACGGATTCTTTCCCATTAACCATGGAATTATCAAACTCTAATAGTAACAGTAAGCGCATATTATCAAGAACAACGTCCATTAATGAATCTCAAAAGAAACGGAAAAGAACTACACACGCTAAGAAAAATGTAGAACCGAAATTAACTAGAGCTCAAGATCTTTTAAAGAAGCTATCAGGGAAACATAAGAAAGTACGAGATATTTTGAAAAGTCAAAAGGATCCGGATAATAAAAATGTTAAGGATAAAACTCATAAACGTACCAATACGAAATCATTTGATGTATATAATGCTGAAGAGTGGAAATCTATAAGTTTACAAATATTGAAGAATTTCCCAAGAAGTGATACTCAAGAAGTGAAAGAAGTATTTTCTTATTTGTATGGGGATTGTGACGTAGCAGACATGTGGCAATCATCTCAGATACCTCCAAAGGAATTATTAAGTGAGGGACAGGCCAATGATGGTCACAAAGCTGAACACAGAGAATTATTAGTTGACAGTCCAGGTATGATGAAATTATTAACTTTATCACAAGTAATGGAAGATACTACAGACCAAGAGAAAAGTTTACTGATAGTTGAAGAAAATATAAAACAAAATGATGAGAGGGAGACCTCTGTGGAGAATAGCATTTGTATTACTCAAGAGAACAAACTAATAGAGAGCGAACCCACGGATTTAAAAAAAGATAGTCCCGAATATGACAATCCACCTGTATTATTGTTACAATCAAGTAAAACCAGTAGTAATGATAATTCTGATATGATCGTTTACGATAGTATGGATGAAATTAAATTAGAATTCCCTAGATTATCGGATACTGATATTGAAAATAATATATTATTGACTAAACCTTTATTGCTAGCACCAACTAAAAGTTTATCAAAAGTTGAAAATCTAGAGACCAATTTGAATGGGAATGAACATGTTGTAGATTTAACGCAGGTATCCTTTACAGTTTCTAATGAATTGATATCACCAATGAAGCCTGATGAGACATTAAATAAAGAAAGTACACCAAAGAAGCAGAATAAGGATATCTCAAGTAACATACAAGTACCTGCTACACGTGGTCCGACATTCCTATCTTCAAAAGACACTGATAAACCAGTCGCAGAATTTAAATGTGGTTCTACTGTGAACGTTAGAATATCCGAGGACATATGTGATTTAATTCAAAAGGAGGATACATCGTTCGAATTAATTGAAAACAATATAACAAGTGATGATACAGTAATATATGATTCGGAAAGTTGTAATAAAAATAATGAGAGTTCTGTGGATAAACCTATATCAAAGGTGAAAGAATTGAAATACAATTGTAAGGGTATTGTGACAAAACCAACCGAATCAGATATTGTGAGACCTAGTCAAAATGAGAATATAATAGTATCTCAGGTTTCAACGGTACAAGAAATGAGACAAACTATGAAATCTATAGGTTTAAAACCAGTTAGAAGCAAGAGTCAAATGATTGAATCCTTAGAGATTATGTCACAGACTATTACAAGCAATTCAACGAATACCATTGCCACAAGACAAGATTTATTTGATCATATTACTAAAATTATTCAGGGACAACCAATTTTATTGGAACAAATTCAAACTTTCCAACCTATATTAATTGATACCTTAATTAATGAATTAATTGAAATTGATCCATTTATTTCCAAAATTGATGAATCCACAGTACAGAGTTGGGCAGATACAAATGGAGTCAGTTTAAAACGTAGTTGAAAAAAAAAAAGAAATTTATATTGGTTTTCTTAATTCGGTGATCCGATGTGATGCGCGATGCCCGCGATGTGAGAGAGAGAGGTAAACAAAAGCAAAAAAAAAATTGAAAAATTTATAAGGATCACAGAAGAGAGAGCACTACATAAGATGATTAGTAAACTAGAAGTGATATTGATATATTAAGTGTGAACCCATTGAGAAAATAATGGTTTTCAAATTAGATTTATTAGATGAGGATAGTTTACATGAACATATATTTTCAAGGTACGTTGAATTAGAACGGCATGCAGATGAATTAAAACAAGATTTAGGTATTCAATCACGTACGGAGACTACTATTGAGATAGATATTGAACCACCAATAATATTACCGGAGATTGATTCACTTACATTAACAGATAAGAGTGAGAAATCTAAAGGTAAAAAATCAAGAAAAACAAAGAAAAGAAATAAGAATCGTAATGATGAAGAAAGGTATAATATAATAATTGAACAATCAATAAGTGATTTAAATTCTACTGTATCAAATAATAATTCAACTACAGGGTTTGTTCTTTGGTCAAGTACACCATTTTTCTTACGTTGGTTATTATATAATAACAATGCATTACCATTTAGAGAACAAACTAATGATAATTCAATAAATATTCCACCTATTTACAGTCAAGATAAAACATATAGAGTTGGTATTATTGAATTAGGTACGGGTATATCATCATTAATGTCTATTATTTTATCAAATCATGTTAATCAATATATTAGTACAGATCAAAAGGGTATATTAAATAAATTAAAATATAATATTCGTGAAAATTTAAATCAAGTAACGAAACGTGTATGTCAATCTGAAACATTAGGAATTCTGTCATCAGAAGATGTCAGTGAAACCGATGAAGATGATACAAGTCCACGTAGACCAATTGTAACAATTGAAGTTGAAGAATTAGATTGGGAAACTTTCAAAATTAGTGAAAATACAGAATATTTGATAAATTTACAACAGAATTGTAATACAGTTTATATTTTAGCAATGGATGTAATCTATAATGAATATTTGATTCGACCATTCCTTGAAACGTTGACTAAACTAAGGTCGTACTTCTCGACCGATATTCAAGTTAAATGTCTTATTGGAATCCATCTAAGATCTCAGGATATAGTTACACAATTCTTAGAAACAGCAATTACAGAATTCCATCTACCCATCACGTATATCAACGACCTAACATTAGAACAATCTCGATACTCTTTATATCTGATATAATAGTTAAAACATTACACAATTTCCTGTAAATTTCCATGGTATAATACAACCAAATCGCGATACGGTTTCATCAGCCCTTCTCCTTGTAGCTTATGCGATGAGGGCATCGAATTCTCCGAATGTGTGAAAATTGAAAAACAAAATTTCTCTTCACAACGACAACGCGAGCCGGGGGGAAAAGAATAGATACAGAGATGTGTTTGCATCTGTGCTGCTTGTTCTTAGTATGTGGGGCTAACATCAATTTTATTATTGTGAAACCATTTTACAATAATAAATATCGATTATTATTATTATTATTATTATTATTATTATTATTATAATAAGAAAATGAGTTCACTAGGTTGATGAATGCGTATATGTATATATGATTATAAATATATTTGTAATAAAGTATCAATTATTGTCAATGTTCACTCTCATCTTGTTCCTCTTTAATCCGCAGAAATAATTATCGAGAAATTGTAAGAGAAAAATCTTCCGTTCTTCTTTTATCTGCCGCTGTGCACACTGTGCGCATTTCTGCATTTTAACAAACGAACGGCGAGGCTAACGGTTTCAGTTTGATTAATTAATTTTGGTGAAATATACACAGACGAGAAAATTTTGGTTTGCGAAGAGGCGAAAACAAGAAACAAAAGACTTTTTTTATAAATAAAGAGAACAAGGGACGACAACAATAGGAAGAAATTATTTTTATTGAACGATTTACTTCTAATCGTAAATCATTTTTTAATTCTTGTTTTGTTTTATTGCGAATTTAAATTATTCATATTAACGATATATTTAAAATATCTGTGAATGCATATAGATAGATACTGATATACAGTATCAGAACATACTCTTCTTTTTTTTATTTCATTTACTTAAAAACAGGTAGTAACCCTTTCACAAGATTATTATATTATCATTTTTATTTGCATAAGGAAACAGTTTGAATACCTAGAAATATAAATTATCTCTATTATTAATATTATTATTTTTTTATTTGTTTGTTTTGGACTATTATTTATTTGGCATCGATTTTTAACAAAAACGCATATACAACCACAAGTTAAATATGGCTGTATGGGATCATTTAGAAGTATCTAAAGCTCATGTAGCATATGCGTGTGTAGGTGTATTCTCATCTATCTTCTCATTAGTATCACTTTTCATTAAAGAAAAATTATATATTGGTGAATCTACTGTAGCAGGTATATTTGGTATTATTGTCGGACCAGTATGTTTAAATTGGTTTAATCCTTTAGAATGGGGGAATTCAGATTCGATTACATTAGAAATTACAAGAATAGTATTATGTTTACAAATTTTTGCTGTTGCAGTTGAATTACCAAGAAAATATATGTTAAAACATTGGTTATCTATTGTAATGTTATTATTACCTGTAATGACAATAGGTTGGTTAATTATTGGTTTATTTATTTGGATTCTTATACCAGGTTTAAATTTTTCTGCAAGTTTATTAGTATCAGCTTGTATTACTGCAACAGATCCAATTTTAGCACAATCGGTTGTATCAGGTAAATTTGCTCAAAGAGTTCCAGGTCATTTAAGAAATTTATTATCTGCAGAATCTGGTTGTAATGATGGTATGGCGTTCCCATTCATTTATTTATCATTAAATTTAATTTTATATCCAGGTAATGCAAGAGAAATTGTTAAGGATTGGATTTGTATTACAATCTTGTATGAATGTATCTTTGGTGCTTTATTAGGTGTATTTATTGGATACGTAGGGAAACGTGCAATTAAATTTGCGGAAGAGAAAAATATTATTGATAGAGAATCCTTCTTAGCATTTTATGTCGTATTATCATTCTGCTGTGCAGGTTTCGGTTCAATTTTAGGTGTAGATGATTTATTAGTTTCATTTAGTGCAGGTGCAACTTTCGCTTGGGATGGTTGGTTCTCAAAGAGAACTGAAGAAAGTAAAGTATCAACAGTCATTGATTTATTATTAAATTATGCTTATTTTATTTATTTCGGTGCTATTGTACCATGGGCACAATTTAATAATGGTTCAATTGGTTGTAACGTTTGGAGATTAATTATCTTGGCAATTGTTGTTATCTTCTTAAGAAGAATCCCTGCGGTTTTAGCAATGAGAAGATTTATCCCAGATATTAAATCATGGCGTGAAGCTTTATTCGTTGGACATTTCGGTCCAATTGGTGTTGGTGCAATCTTTGCTGCAATTTTATCAAGATCTGAATTAGAAGCAAGTGTCTCTGATGAAGAAACACCATTGAAACATTTACCTGCTGAGGGAACTAAACATTATCAATTAATTGCATGTATTTGGCCAATTGTTTGTTTCTTTATTGTTACATCCATTATTGTTCATGGTTCCTCTGTCGCGATTATCACATTAGGTCGTCACTTGAATACAATTACATTAACTAAAACATTCACTACACAAACTTTCGGTGGTGGTGGTGGTAAAAGTTCATGGATGCAGAGATTACCTTCATTGGATAAAGCTGGTAGATCTTTCTCTTTACAAAGAGTTGATACTACAGGGAAATTTATTCCAGGTAGAGGTGATAAACAAGCAATGTCAAGAACAAGTACAGTTGAAACAAGTGGTATTCCCGTTAGACATGCAGGTGGTATGAGAAGAAGAAAACATAAGAAACATAATAAGAAACATAAGAAATTAAGACCAAGACATTTACCACATGAAATCTTCAGATCTAGATCACATAAATATTCAAATGAATACGATGATGAGTTGAATGATTTAGGTAGAGAAAGATTACAACGTGAAAAGGAGGCTCGGGCTGCTACTTTTGCTTTAAGTTCATCCGTTGCACCACAAGAAGGACAGGGATCCGATGAGATTCAATTACAACAACCTTATGGTTATGATGAAGAAGGAGAAACTGTTGGAACAGGTAGTCTACGTAGTGAATACACGGGACAGTCGTCTAATGGTATCGTTAGAGGTAGAAGTGGTAGCGCTACAAGTTCACGTGTTACTGGTACTAGTCAATTGGTAAGTCCACAAGTTCAAGAATTGCCTACATATCCTGCATTTGAATCTGATCATGAATTATTCGATGAGAATCAAAATGAACAACATATTAGAGATAGATCAGAAAGTGATGCTTATTCAAATAGATTACATGTTACGGATTCACCAAATTACGTACCATATGAATCAGATACCCAATATAATGAAAAACAACAGAGATCATCTACAAGTAGTAGTTCAATGAATTCCTTTGAAAGGAAAAGATTAAAAGAAATTCACGACGCTGAAAATACAGGTAAAATCGCTTATACCGAAGGTGATCAAATCATTATTGAAAATAAGCATGGTGAAATTTTGGATCAAGCTAAATTGAATACAACACCTGAAGATGATATCGAAGGTAGTTTGAAACATTATGAAGGTGGTTCACCTATCAAGAGTGTTACATCTCGTGATTCTGGTTCAAGTCTAAGAGCATTAAGACATGTCGTGTCACCTGCATCCTTAACTAGTGTTCCATCAATTGTTGAAAACGTTATTAAGAAGACAGCAGGTAGACGTTCAAGTATCGGTGGTCTTTCAATCGGTTCATCCGATAACGAAGGTAAACACAAATATCATGCATACAAGATTGATAATCTATTAATCATTGAAAATGAGGACGGTGATGTTGTTAGAAGATATAGAATCAATCCTCATAGTGATGAAAATGGTGGTAACAATGATACAAATACAGGTGTAGTCTCCAAAGCATTATCTGCTGTTGGTTTAAGAAGTCGTGCAGCATCATCTGCAGCGCGTCCTCCACAAAGAGATAATTCTACGAGACAACAGCAACAGCAACAGCAACAATCTAACTTAAAACCTAAGGTCAGTCCTAAACAATCGGCTAGAGATAGAATTCTTACTCCAGCTCCAACACAATTATATTCAACTGATCATAACAAAATAGATGAGGAATCCGAATCTGATTATACTGATGGTGATTCAGATAGTTTAGATTATGACGACGATGAGAACAGCGAACATGAATCAGATGACGATTACGATTACGACTCGAGTGATGCAACAGATGATGAATCTGAAACTGAATTCGAAAGAGAAAGACGTCTAAATGCATTAGGTTTATCTCACCCATCGACATCAGATGGTAGAGATGAAGAAGATGAAGAAGAACCAGTTAAACCTGCGAATAGTAGGGCTAGAGCTGGCAGTACAGCTCAAAACTTAAAGAGCTCCTTTGTTAAAAAATTTTCTTTGAAAAAGGGATAGACACACATACATAAAGAAAAATTAATTTAAGCATAGTTTCCGATATAATGCATTTTTTTATATGCTTTCCCAAGTTTTTTTTTCTATTAATATTCTATATCGGTGAGCATTTTTATCATGGGTTTGATTAATCCCTATTTAGCATTACAATAATCATTATAAGAAAAGATGAAGTTTATAATAAGTAAATATATATCCTTAATTTAATACATACACATTTATAAATACAACAATATTTCATTATTTCAAAAAAAAAAAAAAAAAAAAAAAAGTGCAGGTGCTTTTTTATACAGGAAAGAATGGGCGTTTGGTTAGATACTGATTTTAATTGAATCACATTAGTGCATTTATTTACAAGGTGATTCAATCCTTTGAACTATTTATTCTAAGGTTCCCATTTTTTCTCTGGTTTCATTATCTTCAAAGTTGAAGATATCCTTCATGAATTGACCAAACTCTTCTCTACTTGGCAACTCTGTAGCATTATCGTTATTTACAAATTCAACCTGGGTATGGTCCCCACCGAGACTGCTACCGTTAACTTTAGAAAATTGGACAGAGTATTTGTTTAAATATTTGAACCTTTTAACAGAATGATGATTCATCGATACAAAACTATAGTCTACAGTGGTTCGATCGATGTCTTCTGATGGTAAATTAAAGAGTACTTTATAGATGGAATTATCTATTGGTGAATATGGTTTATAAACAAATTTATCCAAAAATCTATCCACACCTGGTTGATTAATTAAATTTCCACCGGCATCATATTCGAAGATATCAGTTAATATATCATTCGATATTTTATAATCATGTGGTAACTGTGGAGTTTGTGCGTAATATTCGTTTGTAGATAAGGTCGTTAGACATTGAATAGTTTCATATATGATATTATTATTTTCATCCAATTGCAATAATAGTTTAATAGGAGGGAATTTTTTGTCAACTGTATCTTGTGGAGTCTGGATGAAATTTAACTCTAAGTAATAACTTGGTTCAGAATCAAATTCCTCAGTGTCCACTGGTAAAGCCAACACTTTTTCTGATATTTTTGGTACTGTAGGTTGAAATATCCTCGCACCATTATTTTTAGTTTCTAAAACAGAACCAAATGATATGCTGACAATTTGAGATACTTCTGATGATGTTTCTGATTTAGTTTTATTTGCCTTAGATTTTTGGAAGAAATCATATACTTCGTCAATCTTTTCTTCCGTTATAATATCCTTTGCCTTAATAGAAGTTTTGCTATCCTCATTTTTCATTGGTTCAACCTTTTGAAGTCTCCCCCAATCTTCATTTTTCGAAATCCAATCTAAACGATCCGGATCACTAAATGGGAATAATTTGATATTTTTATCTGTAGAGTGGGATTCGTCAGGCTTTAACCATTTGGAATATTTTGAATTGTTATATATGGAATCCTCCTTCGATATTATCCATTTAACTAATCTTTTAGCTAAATCTATTCTTTTCCAACCGAATGCAGCAACTTCATTATTATTTATATCAACACCACATATCCTTGTTATAAGATTTAATTGATTGTCTGTTAATAAGGTTTGTGGTTCCCATTGTCTAGTACAAACATTATTTAAAATGTTGTTTAATGAGATTTCGATAAACTCCAAAACATCATTAGTTGATGTGATTCGTAATTCATTTTGGGATAAATTTAATTGAATAAACAGATGAGGGTTTAATCTTGTTAAATTTTTCAAAATTTTACCATTCTCAGTTAATAATAACAGTTTTGAATGTCTTTCTGTCAATTTTATTGTCTTGGTCTTAAGGTTTATTAAATTCTGTGAAATTTTAGCATTCCATAATTTTGTAAATATTTGATCAATTAATTTATGTTTCACTAAACGATTTGAAGTTATTAAATCATGATTTGGATCTAACTTGTTAATATATGCACGTAATTGTTTTATAGTGAATGCATTCATTAATTTATCTTGTAATTCAGTATAATTTTCTTGTGAAATATTTGCCATTGCAGGTTTAAAGGAATCTATGGAATGAAATAGTTGTTCTAATGAAGCAATTTTACTAAATTTTAACAAATTTTCTGTGTCCTTCAATAAATTATCAGACATGGTTTCATTTAGGATAAGAGGCTTTCTTGTTCTTGTCGGTTCAAGTTCTACACCTTCAAATAGGGTATTTCTATTTGCTATGCTTCCATTATTCTTTTGATTTGAACTGTTATTACTTGAGGAATTCCTACGCTCATTATTTAGATTACTTTGTCTATATCTATTTCTATTATTCAATAACCCAGCTTGTTTGGGATTCAATACCACGATAGTTGGCTTTTCAGGTTTTAATTTCTTACCTCTTGTTGAATACAGTCTAACTAACTGTAAAAAATTAGGTCTCATCTCACGTTACTCCACTTAAATGTCAGTATTGCCCTTGTAAATTGATATAAGATATGATATTAGATAAAAAGTCCCCCTCTTTTGATATTATTTTATTATATCTTGATGTTTTTGTTTTGTATAGTTGAATACGTTGTTGAACTAACGGTTTCAAAATTATTTCTGGGTCCCTTGACAGCGTTGTCCGAAGCGAAGAGAAAAAATAAACGAAAAATTGAAAAAAGTTGTTAACTTCTAAACTGATCTCAATTTATGGATTAAGTAAACAAAAGAAGATACATAATTACTTATATATTATTCGACTTCAGGAGTCTTCCTTTTATTAACATTATAAGAGGCGAGGTTACATAGCTGCAAGGTTTGAATTCCCACGGAAAGAAGAAAGAATTATAATATTTCACAATGAGTAATATTAAACGAACGCGAAAGGAAGCAACTAGACGATATTATGAAATGTATAATAAAGAAGTTAAAGATTTCTTCCAAATTGGACAATATGAAGATTATTCGATACGTCCATCACGAATCCATTATAAGAGTCAAGTAAGGTATGTCGAAAGATTAGATGATCCGAATGTTTTATATAATCAAAGTGACGAGGAAAACAATGATGATGATGAAAATAATGAATCTGTTGAAGAAATTGTTGGAACACTCTGGACAGGACAAGAGAAACGTACATTCTTTAGATTGTTATCTAGATATAGTATTCATAGAGTTACTGAATGGGGTCAAGCGATTCCAGAGAAATCATTATATGAAATAATGGAATATTATAATATTTTAAATGAGAATTTAAATCAATTAAGAAAATTAAAATTCAAAGGTTTATTGAAAGTGGCAGATATGGATATTGCATATGATATGGATGATCAATTTGTGGAAATGGAGGAATATATGAGTCAAAAACTTTTGTATAAACAACCATATAAGAGAAAAATGAAAGTGAAAGAAACAAATGGAAAAGCTGACGATAACAATGATAATGACGGCAATAAAGATCCTGATACCAATGATAATGAACCAATTGTTAAGAAAGAAGAACCAAAAAATCAAGAGTTACCTCCCCCAGATGTTAGCTCTGGTTATGACAGTGAATTGATAGATTTAGATAATTGGGAAAGAAGATGGAACACTATTTATTGTAAAACGTTTATTGAAGAATTGAGAACTGTACAAAAAGATTTCATACCATTAGGTGTTTCAAGTATAATATATATTGAACAATTAGTGAAACAATATTTACGTCGATTATTGTGGTATACTGTTTTACCAGAGATTGAAAATAAGAAAATTTCAAAGAAAGCAGTACAGTCATTATTAGAGTTATCAAATGAAGTTAATGATCAGGAACCAAAGAGGAGAAAAAGAGTCACCCGAAATAAGGAAACTCCGGAACCTGAAGAAGATGAAGAAAAGAAAAGGTATAGCTATAAAGACGATGAGGTTGTTGATGTATATAGCAATCATAAAAAGAAGAAGAAACATAAGAAACAGAAAAAGGATCCATTAAAACCAGAAGATTGTTTCTTCCCAACAGTTATAACAGGGTCAGAAGTTGAAAAAGCGATCACTATGATGAAAAATGAAAAAAATGGTAGATTTGTTCAAACGTTAGGTGAATCTGTCATTGATACTATTAACAAATATAAAATCGATTATAAACCTCGAGATGGTAATATTTTCAGAAAGAGTAGTGTACGTGATAGTATTATCCCAGAGATGATTCACCAAACTGCATCTATATATTCCACGGATAAAATTCAATTTGGTACTCCAATGCCAGACAATATTATCATAGATGGTGATTCAATCAATGACAGCAAAAACAGTTCATCGCAAATCATTATTCAAGATCCGTGGGAATTAAAATATGATTTACAATATAAGATTCCATCTGCAACGAAAGAAGCACGTGATGATGCGTTAGATTTAGCAACCGATACTGATGATATTAAAAGATCTTCGCAAATTTGCCAAACAATTTATTCATATATCCTTGAACAGAATAAATGAAAAAAAAAAAATGTGACAATTTGGCAAATCTGCGCATGTTAAAAATAATAATAATAATTTGTTGCATTCTATCACATATAATAATATATTATTCTACCTTTCTTCCTACTGCCGGAATAGAGGAAATTCAATATATTTCACTTTGATTCAGTTCGGTTCGGTTCGGTTCGGTTTTCCCGTTATCAGCGGACGCATATTTCCCAGCAACTTTTTCGATAGCGGATTCATCGGGATCCCAACTCCGCAACATTAAATTCACGATAAAAATAATTTCTAGCGACAAGTTGCGCACGGCTGTAACAAATGTTTGCGCATAATTTGAGGGGTCAGATTTCTATTTAATTTGTCAAATTTGCACGATATTACAACAGGAAATCCGGGATTGGGTTCCCGATATTCAATAGATAAGATGCGACATTTGGTTCGTTTTAAAGTAGAAACAATCATATTGTATTATTAATCATTAACAATCGATATTGATGGGTAAATAAATAATTTGTAATAATAACAACAATCAATAGTCACATTGATAAGATAAAAATTTTATCTATTTATAATAGAATTATGTTCCTGATAAACATGCTTAGAATGTGGGTATATGTATAACTAACTATATAAAGGATGTATGTTTAATACTTCTTTGTATTATAATGTCTTTAAAATTTATCATTCCTTTTGCTAACATTTTTTTGCTTATATCATCAACAAACATAAAGGTATTCCTTTTATATTACTATTAACAACAACAAACAACTAGTATACATTTTAATGAGACTATCTGTTATAAGATCTCCTGCTACAAGTTTATTATTACGTTCTACTAAGACGATTAAAACAACCAATAATCTATCTGTTCAAAATAGATTATTCGCAAATATCAAAAGACATTATGTGTCAAAGACTAATACTAAGAAAAATGAGAGTATGATGTATTTAGATCCTACTGGAGTATTGGAATCTAATGCACAAACTGTTCCATCAGATTTAACAACTATCTCCGCTATTGGAGCTCCAATCATTGATTCCATTAATGTACCAGCTACTGCTCCATCTTCTACTTTGCAGGAGCCTACTTGGGATAAAATATACGATATTAAAGCTCCTACTTCTATCAGTTACTTAAAGACTTTACCTAAGAATCAATTATTTTCATTATCAATGATTGGTGTCGTAACACTAAATAAGTTCTTCTTAGATAGTTGTATTAAATTATTCCCATATGTTCCTATTCCAATCATTAAGTTATTCATTTCCGATTTATATTGCGGTGGTGAAACCATGGATGAAGTATTAGAATGTGGTAAAGAATTACAAAAGAGAGGTATTTCAAATATGATGTTATCCTTAACAATCGAAGATGCAGAAGGTACCAAAAATATCGACATTGATTACATCGTATCGGAAACAATCGAATCAATTCATAAGATTCTATTACCAAATTTCTTATCTCAATTAGATGGTACAGCTTCCAATATTAATGATATTGCGCCAGGTTACATTGCTTTAAAGCCATCTGCTTTAGTGAAAAATCCTTCTGATGTACTATTGAATTTTGGTAATACTACTGATACTTACTGGGTTGAACAAAGACAAGTCTTGATTGATAATTGTTCTAAGATTACAGAAGAAATTTGTCAATTAAATAAAGATTTATTAGCAAGATACCCTGATAGACAATCTCCATTCTTTGTTTCAACAATTGATGCTGAAAAATATGATTTGCAAAAAAATGGTGTTTATGAATTACAAAGAATTTTATTCCAAAAATTTAATTCAATGGAAAATAAATTTGCTTCTTGTATAGGTACATGGCAATTATATTTAAAGGATTCATTAAAGGACATTATCGAAGAACAAAAAATGGCTGAAAAAGGTAATTATAAACTAGGTTTAAAATTAGTTAGAGGTGCTTATATTCATACTGAACCAAATAGAGAAATGATTATTCATGATACTAAATTGGATACCGACAATCATTATAATAAAGTTGCTACTTTAGTAACAAATGATATGTTAATTAACGGTGAAAATTCAATCTTTGGACATTTGGTCATTGCATCTCATAATTATCATTCCCAATTAATTGCTACAAACTTAATTAAGAATTCCAAGTCACCAAACAGAGATTATGTTCAAAATAATGTCATATTTGGACAATTATTAGGTATGGCTGATAATGTTACCCATGATTTAATTAATACCTATGGTGTGAAAAATATTAT
>JAXQGP010000130.1:0-41354 GCA_037040125.1 Kazachstania sp. M6911
TAACAAGAATGGTTTGTAATGGTGAAGAAGTATGGGAAAGTGTATTCACTAATTTAGGTGATTCTTTAAAGAACTTAAGAAATGTTCCAGAATTATGTCAAGAATTATCTTTTGAAGTATCTTTATTACATACAGGTTATGATATTCCATTACACAGAGAATTAAAGACTGCAGAAACCATTGACGGTAACGAATTAGGTTGGTGTCTAGGTGCTTCCTTACCATTATTAAACAGTGATAACTGGAAATGTAACGTTGCCAAGATCAACTAGATAGATACGTAAGTAGTAACATTTATACATACGAAATAGTGTATATATATAATATTATATATGATACAGAAAAAGAGAATAGTAAAAACAAGAGAATATTAATAATAAATTTTGGTATTATTGTCAGTTCCGGATCCGTGCGTAGTGATATCGGAAATAAATCCAGCACGAAGAACTGACGAACGGCTTCTCTAACGGAACCTAAACATCACGAACCAACTGACCCAACCGACCACACACTGCTGCCCGGTACATCACATACACTGCTATAGTTTGTTCAGTTGTTCAACGGTGTTATGCCAGTTCCGTTGCATCCCGCTCCGTGTCTCCGCTGCCTCTGGATCGTTCTCTCTCTCGCTGATACCAAGCTAACTAACAGGGTGTGTGGCGGCCATCTCATCCCTCGGACAGTAGTGATATCAGATACTGCAATTTTCTCACTAAACAAAATATGGGTAATAATAATCTGCAAAGGCGAACGAGAGAGACGATTGCATTTGCACATGGGATGATTGAGAAGTTATAGCTTTTCCTTGGATAATAATACGGTAAGATTTGCTCAACGGATTAGTTAATAGTGTATTTTTTTAGTAAGATCTTGTCTTGATTATAAATGTAATGATTATATGTTTGTTTATATCTTATATTATATATAACATTGATATATAAATAAAAAGTAAATATAGAAGGGTACATTATCACTCGTCTCCTTTTTTTTTATTTATTTTATTGCTCATTTGTTGAATCTTTTCGCAAAAAAGGGAAAGATTGAAAAAAAAAATATTTAGTGAGATTAGCTTAGATTAATATGTTTAAGAATACTTTAGGGCAACCAACTCAAGATATTGATGATATTTCTTCATCTTTATCAAATACAACAATTAACGGAGGTAGAAATAGTTTAGGTATGGAATCTTCAAGTTCAGCTACCTCATCTTCATCAAGAAGAAGTAAGAATAATAATAATAATCGTTATAAATATGATAGAGTTGAAACTTTAAACCTTTTGAAGAATTCAGGTTGTCATTTAAATAAATCTGCACCAACTTTCCATTTAGGTAATGATGGTATAGAAGTATTAGATGATGATATTACTAATCAGAAAGCTTTATCAAATATTGAATCTGCTAAGGATATGATTAAAAAATTATCTTCTGCTAATTCAGATAGTAATAAATCTGAATCAACTATTAAATCAAGTAAAAGTCATTATGAATTTGCTTCAACTGCGTATGGTGTTAGAATGTTAAGTAAAGATATTTCAAATGCTAGAGTTAATTTAAATGTTGAAAATTTAATTCTAGTAACTAAATTAAATGATATTTCTTTAGTTTTCTTAACAAGAGAATTAGTTGAATGGTTATTAAAGACTTATCCAACAATGACAGTTTATGTTGAAGATGTATTTAAATCAAGTGATAGATTTGCAGCTACAGAATTATGCATGGATTCTAAATGTAAACAATCTAGAATTAAATATTGGAATGCAGATTTTGTTAAACAACATGATATCTTTTTCGATCTTTGTATTACTTTAGGTGGTGATGGTACTGTATTATTTGTTTCATCATTATTTCAAAAACATGTTCCACCAACAATTTCATTTTCTTTAGGTTCATTAGGTTTCTTAACAAATTTTGATTTTGAAGATTTTAAAACGGATTTACCAATTGTATTAAAGGATAAAGTTAGAACTAATTTAAGAATGAGATTACAATGTAAAGTTTATAGAAGACATGAACCAGAAATTGATCCTGTAACAGGTAAAAAAATCTGTTATGTTGAATTTGTTAGTGAACATCATATCTTAAATGAAATTACAATAGATAGAGGTCCAAGTCCATTTTTATCAATGTTAGAATTATATGGTGATGGATCATTATTAACTGTAGCTCAAGCTGATGGTTTAATTGTTGCTACACCAACTGGTTCAACTGCATATTCTTTAAGTGCAGGTGGTTCATTAGTTTATCCAACTGTTAACGCAATTTCTGTAACACCTATTTGTCCACATACTTTAAGTTTTAGACCAATTATTTTACCTGAAAGTATGACTTTAAAGATTAAAGTCTCTCCAAAGGCTCGTGGTGGTGCTTGGGTAGCATTCGATGGGAAAAGTAGAGTTGAATTACAAAGAGGTGATTTTATTACAGTTTCTTCAAGTCCTTATGTATTCCCAACCGTTGAAGCTTCACCAACTGAATTTATTGATAGTATTAGTAGATCATTAAATTGGAATATTAGAGAAGAACAAAAATCTTTTACTCATATGTTATCAAGTAAAAATAGAGAAAAATTCAATAATGAATTATGTAATAGAAGTGATAGTAGTGAAGAAGAATATATCTTAGAGAAAAAATTAACCCCAAAATTAAATGATAATACTATTAATATGAGTGGTGTTCCAACTAGTAGTAGTAATAGTAGTTCATCATATAAAAATGATAATAGAAATAATATTGAAGCAAGTGATGATGATGATGACAATGATAGTGTGGCTGATGAGGTTAGAGTTATACGGAAAAATTCTTTAGCAACTACAAGTACTCAAGGTTTAGACGGTACAAATGATAATTATATAGGTTCGGCTATTCCTTTACAATAAGGAAATGCAAACTTTAAAATTTTTAGTTGGTTACCCCGGGTTGGTATGATGCACGGATACACTTACTCATAAGTACATATATACATACATACATACATTTATTCATATAGATATATCTTTTTTGCAAATAGGGTATTGATGAGCTGTTAGAAACTTAACTTGCAAAACCTTGCGGATTCTTAGAAACTATAATGATAGTCAATTCTGTAATCCTAATACGTAAAAAAATTGAATTACATTTCCATTTGAGGTAATATTACAATTGGGACATGTCATTCAATTATACTAATCATCTAATAAAAGGCGACAATCAGTTAGTTGTCAGCTACTACAAGTTAACCCGTTTACAAACTCTATCTTCCACAAATTTTCCTAATTAGGGAGGACATGGCTTAAAGTGCGAAATGGCGTCCAATTTTCGCTTCGTGGATTACTCTTTTCGGATAGTGGACACGAAATTGCGAAAAATCGCGAAATTTTAAAAATAACTTTCAAAAGAAATTTTTCAGTATTCATTAAAGGATCGCGTGGAAACCTCGAGCAATTGCTGTACAGGGATACCCAAAACGGTAAGTGAAGAGGCTTGTTCTATTGTTATTTCGTAGATGGCTTTTACATACAGTAATAAAAAAGCTCTAAAATTACTTATCTCGAGATGAAATAATATTTTCAAGCGATTAAAGGAAAATTTGGAATATATAAAGTGAGATAATGTTGATGGTTTATTGGTTTTTTTTTAAAATTATTCTTTCTTTTTTATTATTATGTAATCTATTAATATAACCAAACAAAAACAAATATATATTATAACATAAACAAACAAATATGCGACTAATAACAAGTGTATTTTGTTTAATTGCCACAGTGATTCAATTTACTGCTGCTTCCGATGTATACTACTGTAATGCTACAGTCTCATGTCCTCAAGAATACCCATGTTGTTCTGAATATGGTCAATGTGGTACTGGTGAATACTGTATTGTTAATTGTAACCCAATGTACTCCTATGAATTTGATGCCTGTTTACCTGATCCTGTTTGTGAAGATATTTCTACTAAATTCGACAACTATACTTCTAAAGTAGTAAATATCGATAACTATCTAGGTAATTCTAGTGAAGCCGACTGGTTATACACTGGTACTATCTTGGATTACGACGATGAAGGTTCTATGATCCTAGGTATGCCAAAATACTCCGGTGGTACTGTTTTAACTTCTTCAAGAGATATCTGGTATGGTAAAGTTAGTGCTCGTATCAAGAGTTCTCATTTAGCTGGTGTTGTTACTGCTTTCATTATTTTTTCTGGTGTCGAAGATGAATTGGATTTCGAATGGGTTGGTGCCGATTTGAATACTGTTCAAACTAATTACTACTGGCACGGTCTTTTAGATTACCATAACAGTGTTAACATCACTACTAATAACACTTTCGAAAATTATCATACTTACGAAATTGATTGGCATGAGGATTACACTACTTGGTCTGTTGATGGTGTCATTGGTAGAACTTTATTCAGAAATGAAACTTGGAATGAAACTTTACAAGCTTACAAATATCCCCAAACTCCATCTAGAATTCATTTATCTATCTGGCCAGGTGGTAACTCTACTAATGCTGCAGGTACTATTGCTTGGGCCGGTGGTGAAATCAACTGGAACGCTGAAGATTTAACTGACCCAGGTTATTACTACGCTGTTGTTAACGAAGTCAATGTTACTTGTTACGGTGCTCCAAGTAATACCACTAAAAACGGTACTGAATCTTACATGTACAAAACCGGTTCTGGTTTCTTACAAGATGATGTCATGATCACTGATAAGAGACACTATTTGGATTCTTATTTAGGTAGTGGTTTGAATATTACAGCTGGTGCAACTACTTCTCGTTCTGTTTCTACATCTACTTCTACTTCTCATAATTCTACATCTCACTCCTCTACTTCTACTTTTACAAGTACTGCCCATAACTCATCCGCAACTCAAAGTTCTATTTATCACAACTCCTCATCTACAATCACAAGTGATATATCTGATGTCTCAATAACTTCTGTTGTTAAGAGCTCATCTCATCATTCATCTGCATCTACCAAGTCAAGTTCTTCTTCCAGAGCGTCTAGTTCCTCAAGAGTCTCTACCGCCAATTCTGGTTCTCTAATGTCCTTTAACAATATCATTGCATTATTCGCTGCTGTAGGTCTATTCTTATAAGAGACCTTTAGCAGACTGGTATTGACATAAAAGGACATACAAAGACTAACAATTTCAACTGCAATATAATATTCCATCACATAATACCTAATTATATATATATATATATACATAAAATCGTATATAATAAAAAAAAATAACAAGCATTTTTTAGAAGTAAAAAGAGTAGAAGAAGTATGTTTAAAATTTATGAATAAGTTAGAGAATATGAATAAATAACAAAAATATAAAGTGGTTAAATATATTTACCAAAAGGAGTCCGAATCGATCGGTCACGTAAGTGATTCCTGAAAAACAAGTTTTTTTAAAAAGTATTCTAATTTGAACATTAAATTTTTATAAAAAGGATTACTTTGAGGCATCCTTCATGTATGCGATTATATCATTTCTATCCTTTTCTTTTCTTAAACCACCAAAGGCCATCTTAGTACCTGGAATATATTTCTTTGGATTAGTTAAATATTCAGACATTGTAGTGTCATTCCATTCAACATTCTTTTGAATATTGGCATCAGTATAAGAATAACCTTCAACTTGACCTGAATGACGACCAAAGATACCATGTAGATTTGGACCAACCTTATTTGGTTCACCTGCACCAATGGTATGACATTGTAAACATCTTGTCTTGAATAATGTAGCACCTTTCTTAGCGTTACCTGCACCTGAAGTTTTATCAGCAGCCATTATTGTATGTGTATGTGTGTATGTATGTGTATGTGTGTATGTATGTGTGTATTAAAAATGTATTCGCTTTATAGCTTATTAATGTATTTTTTTATTGATATGTTAATAAAAAAATTATGTTATGGTTTTTTTTTATAAAAAGTTACAATTTATAATGTGGCAAACACATTAGCAATCGATTAGTGTAACGTATTTATATATCCATGGATAAACGTTGTGTACAATTATTGCTCATCAGATATATCAATCATGACCATTAATTGCAAGGATATAATTGGTCTTCTTTTGAGCGGTAAATCCATGATACCATGTATCTTCATTAATAACATGTCAATATTGTTGTCCCGATAGAAACAAATTGAGAAACCTCGAAGTAAACGTAGGAGGAAAAGATAAGGTAAGGGGTTATACATTTTATAACGGGATGCGATAGAAAAAGAAATATGTCGTATCTTTCCTAGTTTCGCTACAGGCAATTTTACGGAAAATATCAAATTCTTGAGGAATTATTTATTAATCCGCTTATATCCGTCTGTACAAAGAACACATTAGTAACTAATTTCGGATATTGATGTAAGTGAGAGGAGAAAATGTCATGCTAATGCCCCTGTTACATATTTTCTACATTTTGTACTTGATGCATTATTATATCGAGAAATTTATCGAAGAGGAGAGAGGAAAAGGCCAGTTTGTCAAAATAAAAAAAAAGAGGACATTAATGATACATTCGGTGCCTAAGCTATATTATTATTGCGAATATTCATCAAACCCTAATCTTTGTTTGTATCTGTTTATTGTTAGATTTCGTTATAAGTTGTCTTAATTCAAATTAAAGACCAACCAACTAAAAAAAAAAGAAACTTGAGCGAGATTACGTTGTTTTCTGTGCCTGTTGATCACCATATCTGAATTTTTGAAATTATGAAGAAAACTCCGTACCATTATTCAGAATATGGAAATCAGGGATAAAATTTTATTGAATCAGGAAAGAGAGAGCGATGAATAATATTTTGTTTTTTACATATCGCGGTCTCCTTCCAAATGGGCGGACCACTCAGCAAAATTAAAAAAATATTGAATTCCTTTGTCTTCGAGAAACTGAACTTTCATCTTAACGGTCTTGCGATGAGCTACCAACATTCAAAATAAGTTATATATTCTCAATATTGTCAACTATTCAGAAAACACCGATATAAGTGGGAAATAGTCAAACTTCTATTGTGACACATTCTATCGGTTTAACTCATCATAGTATTAAAAAAAAAGGGAAATGGATTACAGTGCGTTAGTTTTAGATATTGAAGGGACCGTGTGTCCGATTTCTTTCGTTAAGGATACTTTATTCCCATATTTTGTTAATAAAGTTCCAAGTATAATAAATGAATTGGATCAACAAGATGATACAGTGAAACAAATTTTATCACAATTTAAAATCGATGATAAGAATGAATTAACTAAATATATTCTAGGTTTAGTCTCTAATGATATTAAGGATCCAATCTTGAAACAATTACAAGGTTATATTTGGGCAGAAGGTTATAATTCGGGCGAAATTAAAGCTCCTGTTTATAAGGATTCGATTGATCTGATTAATAGACATTCAAATGTTTACATTTATTCAAGTGGTTCTGTAAAGGCACAAAAATTATTATTTGGACATGTTGCTGACACTATTGATTCTACAAAATCTATCGATATGCAAAATGAAATTAATGGTTACTTCGATATAAATACCTCTGGTGCTAAAATTGATTCTCAATCATATATTAATATTTTAAAGGATATTAAGATGACTGATACACCAGAGAAAGTATTATTTTTAAGTGATAATCCAAAGGAATTAGATGCTGCAAAGAAAGCTGGTTTAATTACTGGTTTAGCTATACGAGATGGTAACGTACCTGTTCCAAATGTTAATGATTATATTAGTTATTATGATTTTACAAAATTATGATTATAGTTGATTCTCCTTTGCGTACGTATTTCATATCTGTTACAAGTATTATTATTTGCCTATATATATATATATATATATAATTCGATTAAAATTATTATTATTAATTTATTATTATTTTTTGAGTTGCAATTATATTATGACTTTTGTTACGCTTATTCTTGATAATCAGTAAATAACATATTTGCAGCAATTTCTTCATTTTTATCACATGCAAAATATACTTGAATAACTAAAGAACGTTCAAAACCTAATTCGCATAAACGAGAAATTGCTTGTTCATCTTCTTCAGAAATTTCTAAATTAAATGGATTTTGTCCAGTTGTTTCAATTTGTCCCTCACCTGCATTAACACCAGATAAATCAGTATCTTCTAAATTAGCAACATCTTGTAAATTATCACCGACAGCTTCTAATAACATAGAGATAAATACTTCTGGATTAGCCATAATTTGTTCACGTAATTGTGGATATCTTGTACATAAATTTTCTAATAATGGAGCTAAAGCTTCAGGGTTACCTGATACAACTTCTCTTAATGATAATAAATCTTCACCAGTTAATCCAATTGAACTTTGACCACCTGGAGCAGCACCTGGAACACCTGCACCTGGAGCACCAGCACCCATACCTGAAACACCAGATACACCTGCGTTATTACCTGAACCTTGAGCAGCTTGAGCGAATAAATCATCTTCTGCATTATCATCATTAGTGTCATCCATTGTAGATTCAGCTTGAACATTACTTTCTGTACTTGTGGTAACTGGTTGTTCATTTTGTGATTGTTGTTGTTGTTGTTGTGTTTCACGTTGTAAATGTTCAGGAATACCCATTAATAAATATTCTACTGCTCTATCTGGATTATTGAATGCTGCTCTTAATGCTCTTTCTGCTTCTTCTCTTTCATAACCCATTTCCATTATTCTTTCTATAGTTTCATTTCTTTGAGTTCCTACTACAAAACCAGTAGAAGATGCATTTTCATTAGAACCTTCAGTTGCGGTTGTAGTTACCTCAGTAGTAGTAGTAGTAACAGGTTCAGTAGTTGTAGCTGTTGTGCTTTCAGTTGTAGGCTCATTAGTTACAGGGGTTGTAGTTGTATCTGTGGTGGTGGTAGTTGTTGTTGTATTAGTTTGTTGTGGTTCAGTAATTTTAGTAACGGTTGATTTCTTCTTTGAAATCATCATAATAACTTGATCACCATCCTTTAAACCTGATTCAGATAATGTCTTTTGATCTTGTAAAACTTTACCTGAAAAGATTAATTTAATTTGATCTGATTCGCATGATTGATTTTGTGCTAATTCATCCTTGGCATCAATTACATTTTTTGATAGATCTAAATCTAATGTAATCTTCTCCTTTTTAAAATTTTTAAATGTAATGCTAACCATGATTTTGTTTTATATGTATATATATTATTATAATTTCAGTTTCGATTGAAATTAGTAAATGGGAATAAATATTACAGGAATCCTTTAATGGAATTACTTTCCTTTCTACCTGAGACAATATAGTATTTAATAAGAGGTAAGAAATAAGAAGTGTTTATAATTAATAAAATATGTGTCAAATGTATATATAATTGAATTAAATTGAATTTCTCGCTTCAATGATTAATTACTATTTCAGTTTCCTAATTGCTAATATTTTGTCTTAGTGTGTGTAACGTAACTCAAACAATCGCTCAGTTACTGAAATTGAAAACAGGTAATTTTTTTCACGTACGTACAGTTTGTTTAAGGTGGCGACGGACAGTTCACGAAAATTATTTTTTATTCACAGTAAGTGGCAAAGAATTTAATGGAACAAAAAGAAGAAAATTATGTATTAGATTGTTCGTGTGAAGTGATGTTTCGTTCATGGTGATATTTTGGCCAAGATTACAGAATATAATGTATTAATGACAGTATGTCACAATATCTGTAGTCCCTATGTAGTCTATGTCATTCTGATGTGATCGATCTAATAGTCTGTATATTTGTTGAAATTACGATATGAGCTTGTGTTTTGTTTCAACTTTCATGCTGTTGTACTTGTAGCTGCACTGACACAATTGTATATTATTATGCTATGACAAAGACAATTATAATTGTATTATTCTTACATACAGCGACGTCTTTGTGTTATCATGATTTTCCCTTGCCCAATATATAATTTGTTATATATCATATTTACTAGATACTTATATATGATATTATTAGTCAAAATATTAGCATTGTAGTAGTAATGATGGCGGATGATGATTAAAATAGGGTTTACAATATATATAAGAAACCCTGATTAGAAAGCCAATTACCAAAACGCATACTATTCATTATTATTGATTATCAGTGCAGTAATTTAATACCCAAGAAAATTATCGGACGTTTTTTGTTCTTTAATTTAATTAGGTGTCTCACTTCGCATACGTACAAGTTGTCTTCCGTATGTGTGAAATTACATTAAAACATAAGTAGAAAAAAATTAAACGAATTACAAGTATTGTTATACCCAATTGACAAAAGATTGTATTTTTAACCCTATCTTAACCTAATTTAAAAGAATATAATAGTGTGTTGTGATTTATATGTTGAGAATTTTTATATAATAAGATAGAGTAGTTGTGCAAACAATATATCAGGTCTTCCAATTTTTACAGAATTGTATCCTTTTCAACTTCTCAAACAAGGTATATTATTATTATTCGGGTTAGAAATATGACCTAATTTATGAAGGGGTACAATTATCAATATTTCTTATTTCACGTATTTAATTTAACAGGGATAAACAAATTAAGTTGTTATATCCAAAAAAATGCGTTATCTTTGTACAGTGATTTCTTCAATATATAATAGTAAATAACTTTCGGAATTATTTAAAATTTAAAGTAATTTTATTTAATGAGAGGCTATGTCAATCAATCTATAGTAATTTTAGCAGAGAAACCAATATATTTATAAAGATATGAACGTAGAAACAGGAGATTTATCAGGGGACATTTGACAGTAACTATAATTTTATTAATGACAAGACAAGTTAAGACAACAGTTATTTAAAGGGGTACGTACATACGTGAACAAGGTGTATATATATATATATATGTATATATTGCGCAGTGTAGAGAGTTATCTATGTTAATTGTTCTCTCCAAATTTTTTCTCATTTAATTTAATTTAATTTAGCCACAAGTTTTATTGGAAACATAACATGTTTATCTGTTTCGGTCTTTCTTATAATATTATTGCATTTGTGCCTATCTATTATTTTAAAACGTTATAGAAGAGAGATATTATTAAAATATTGAAAATAGTGATATATATTATATTTTTTTTACCTCATTGAAGTACAATGAATTGTTGGTAGAAATTAATAAATTAAATTTCCCTGAGTGATAATAATATATTCTATCTTCTCTTTTTTTAAAATTATTATTTTATATATAAGAGTTGATAAATATCCCCTTTCTACGATTTCTTTTTTTTTTCTTTTGATTCCAAATCAACTTTTCATTAATATTGAATAAAAATTTTCTAACTTAATATTAGTTAGTTTATATACTAAGGATCATATTAATAAAATTTGTTAAACATTATTATATGATAATGGGGTATTTATTATGAATGACACACTAATATAAGTAAAATGGAATATACATAGTGTAAATATCTAGACGGATAAAAAAATTAGAAAAGTGTTGTAGACCTAATGTTGTACCCTAGGGTACATACATCATAACCCTACATATTAAAAAACAAAGAAAACTGTCGGTCTAAAGGTGAATAAATAAATAGTAATTTACTTATGCGTTGCGGATCACATTGAGGAAGTAGTAACAAATCGCTGTACAACACAACATTGTTGTTTCTATTCTTTTCTTTTTCTAGTGATGCCGTTAAATGGTCGTCGTAATAATAATAGCCACATACCGATAAAACATCCGCCCGCTAAAAAGTTCCGTTTCAAATATGGAGCATCCACTTTTTCTTCTCCCTTTTGTTCTGAGCTTAAACAATAATTTTTATCGCTTTACAATTATTGAAAGTCGCCACGGAGAATGAGACAAATGTCCGTGCAACGTAGTAGTAGATGATCGTTTCTACGGCAGATCAACTGGGCATTTTCCGTTATATTATTATTAATAAATAATCTTCTTGTTCCAATAGGTATACGTGTAAATGCAACAATACGCCGTAGAGAGACCCGAACATCTTGAAATTGTAATCCCTTTTTTCGCTCCCTTTCTCTCTCCTCACAGCTGCGCGGTGTTCGTTTTTTTGGCCCGTTAATTTTCGTTGTCTCTGCTCTTCGTTTCGCCCCCAATTTAACAATAGAAAAGTATCGCTTTACAAAAACAATTTCTGTATTTTGCTGGGGGGGACAGCAACAGAGCAACAGAGAAAATGGTAGCGGTAAGGATACTAATTGATGGGGTGCCAGTTGTACGCACTCGTCTTTGCAATTCCCTAAAAATTTAATTACAGACATTTTATCGTTCGTGATTACAATTGATCCCCGATTACTGCACTTGCACATAATAAATAATTTAATTAACAAAGAAAGAGATTGGTCGATAAAATTCCATCATCACTTTTTTGTGCAATGGAAAATTTCGTTTATTCATTGATTTGTTACTTACTGACATACTATAGGGGATGAACAACACACAAACAAACAGCGACTACGACAACAAAGACGATACGATTCTACTTGTTTAAAGGGATTATCGTCAGATACACATAATAAATAAAAATTTTCACTTAATTCTCTTTTTTTTAAAAAAATTAATTAATTTTCCAATGAACTCATCGATGAATTATTTGGAAAAAAAAAACTTATAAAGGGTACATGATTTTCAAATTAATTACTCAATTTAAATTTATTCCTTTCTCAATTTTATTTATTATTTAATTATTACTTTATTTATTATTTATTATATATAACCAATCAAGTAAAGTATTATCTTTAATCAATTCACATACACATAATATAAAATAACCCCAAACTCTTCACAATGTCTGACGATGAACAACACACTTTCGAAACCGCTGATGCTGGTTCTTCTGCTACTTTCCCAATGCAATGTTCTGCTTTAAGAAAGAACGGTTTTGTCGTTATTAAAGGTAGACCATGTAAAATTGTTGATATGTCTACTTCCAAGACTGGTAAGCACGGTCACGCTAAAGTTCATTTAGTTGCTATTGATATTTTCACTCAAAAGAAATTAGAAGATTTATCTCCTTCTACTCACAATATGGAAGTTCCAGTTGTTAAGAGAACTGAATTCCAATTATTAGATATTGATGACGGTTTCTTATCTTTAATGACTATGGATGGTGAAACTAAAGATGATGTTAGATGTCCAGAAGGTGAATTAGGTGAAACCATGCAAACTGCTTTCGATGAAGGTAAAGATTTAATGGTTACTATTATTTCTGCTATGGGTGAAGAAGCTGCTATTTCTTTCAAGGAAACCGCTAGAGCTGATTAGATTAATCTTATAAAAGATTATTTAATTTTTGCATTTCACTTATATTTATAATTAACACCCCTTTCTACGTATTTTACAAATTCATTACAACAACAACGCATTTTTAATTATATTATACTATATTATCCTTTTTAAATAAATATATTTATATTATATATATATATATTATAATTAATATTAATCAAATTTACAAAAAAAAAAAAAAAAAAACATTACTCGATTTCTTTCATATTTATATATTTTTTTAATTTTAGTAGCGGTTATCATAGTTCTAAATATACTTGTCCAAGTAAACAAAAAAACAATAGTGATAATATGTAAACGATACAATGTTGATGATAATGATATACTATTTTAAGCAATTATATATATGTAAGAGTAGTTAACTGTTAGCATGCACTATGCGTATTATTATCTCGTATATGATTTCAATTATACGTCACAGCAAAATTATACCCTTATAAAAGACTATATTTCTTGAATAATTTTAGTAATATCAACTCAATTGTATACGTAAACAGTTTCTAGACTATATAATAACGATATTATATTATACAGAAAACAGTCATATTCAAGTATCTATATATATATCGAATTTACGTATTGTGAAACACAGTACAATTCAAACATATTGTATATGCCTCGCAATTCTTTATAAATGATGTATCTATAGACGTACACAGATATTTGCAACCATTGTAATTCCTTGTGATTCCACCATGCTCATCACAACAACTGTTACTTGTCTTCTTATATGACCAATTTCATAACTGTCCGTATCGCTTTGTCCGCTAACACTGAAATTAATTACATTTCCCAATTAGGAAATAATGAATTTCATTTTTTCTCAATTTCGAAAAAAAAAAAAAATTAAGAGACACCAATTTACGAAAAAAACCTGTCGAGATTTTTATTTCTTTAAACTTTAACTTACACGTTCATAAATACTATAACTTGAACTATTTCTTTTAAATTTATTCAGTTCTAAATTCTAACTTATTCCAAACTCACCAAGACAACACGACAGAATAATGGATGAATCAACGTATAATCAAACTACTACAGATTTTGAATTAGATACACAACAATTAGGTGCTGCACCTGATGCTGTATTCTCAGATAGAGTACGTAGATTTCAAGAATTCTTAGATACTTACCCACTTTATAAAGATCAAGTTAAAGAGATTCAATTATTTAATAATAATAATTTAAATGATGATGGTATCGATAAAAATATTGATGATGAATTATATGATCATGCTAAAGATTATGAAAATGATGATAATGATTTAAATAAAAAGACAGATAGTGATTCAAAGGCAATTAATGTCATGTCTCAGAGAATTACTATCTCATTAGATGATTTAAGAGAGTTCGATAGATCATTTTGGACAGGTATTTTAATGGAACCTGCTTTTTTTATTCCACCTGCTGAAAAAGCATTATCTGAAATGGCAAATTTATTAGATGAAAATACTAATCAAAATTTTAGAAATTTCCAAAATGGTAGTCATACTTGGAATCTTTCATTTAAGGGTTCCTTTGGGTCTCACTCTTTATCTCCAAGAACATTAAATTCACAATTTTTAAATAAATTAGTATCTGTTGAAGGTATCGTTACAAAGACTTCTCTAGTTAGACCAAAATTAATTAGATCTGTTCATTATGCTGAAAAGACTGGTAGATTCCATTATAGAGAATATACTGATGCAACAAGTTCATTAACAACAAGAATTCCAACTCCTGCTATTTATCCAACTGAAGATACTGATGGTAATAAATTAACTACAGAATATGGTTATTCTACTTATATTGATCATCAAAGAATTACAGTACAAGAAATGCCAGAAATGGCTCCAGCGGGTCAATTACCAAGATCTATCGATATTATCTTAGATGACGATTTAGTTGATAAGACAAAACCTGGTGATAGAGTCAATATTGTTGGTGTATTTGTTTCATTAGGTGCTGGTGGTATGAATCGTGCTGGTTCAGGTGGTAATAACGCTTTTAGAACTTTAATTATAGGTAACACAGTTTATCCATTACATGCTAGATCTACAGGTGTTTCGGCTAAACAAACTTTAACAGATTTCGATATTAGAAATATTAATAAATTAGCTAAAAGAAAGGATATCTTTGATATATTAGCTCAATCTTTAGCTCCATCAATTTATGGTCATGAACATATTAAGAGAGCCATCTTATTAATGTTAATGGGTGGTGTTGAAAAAAATTTAGATAATGGTTCACATTTAAGAGGTGATATTAATATTTTAATGGTTGGTGATCCATCTACTGCAAAATCTCAATTATTAAGATTTGTTTTAAATACTGCGTCTTTAGCTATTGCAACAACTGGTAGAGGTTCCTCTGGTGTTGGTTTAACAGCTGCTGTTACAACTGATAGAGAAACTAATGAAAGAAGATTAGAAGCAGGTGCGATGGTTTTAGCTGATCGTGGTGTTGTTTGTATCGATGAATTCGATAAAATGACAGATACTGATAGAGTTGCTATTCATGAAGTCATGGAACAACAAACTGTTACCATTGCCAAAGCAGGTATTCATACAACTTTAAATGCACGTTGTTCTGTTATTGCTGCAGCTAATCCAGTTTATGGTCAATATGATGTTCAAAAGGATCCTCATCAAAATATCGCTTTACCAGATTCTCTATTGTCTCGTTTCGATTTATTATTTGTTGTTACTGATGATATTAATGAAATTAGAGATAGAGCCATTAGTGAACATGTCTTAAGAACTCATAGATATTTACCACAAGGTTATTTGGAAGGTGAACCAATCAGAGAAAGATTGAATCTTTCATTAGCTGTTGGTATCGAAAATGAAGATGACGAAAAAGAGGATGCTATGAATGGTGCTGAAGAAAGTGAAAATAGTGTCTTTGAAAAATTCAATCCATTATTACAAGCTGGTGCAAAATTAGCATTAAATAAAGGTAATCATAATGGTGATTTAATTCCGAATTTAGTTACTATTCCATTCTTAAGAAAATATATTCAATACGCTAAGGAAAGAGTTATTCCACAATTGACTCAAGGTGCAATTGATATCATTGTTAAGGATTACGCTGATTTAAGAAATGATGAAAATACAAAGAAATCTCCTATTACTGCAAGAACTTTAGAAACTTTGATTAGATTATCAACAGCTCATGCTAAAGTTAGATTATCAAAAACTGTTACTAAGACTGATGCTCGTATGGCTGCTAGATTATTAAGATTTGCTTTATTAGGTGAAGATGTTGGTGACGATGTTTTCGAAGACGAAATTGAAGCTAATAGTTCAATGAGAAGATCTCCAAAGAAATCTCCAAAGAAGAAACAAAGAGTCACTGGTAAATCAAGTAAACCTACATCTCCAAGTAAAGTAAGAACACCTGTGAGAAAATCTCCAATCAAATCTGATTCATCACCTATGAGAACAAGATCTGGTAGTTTGAGAAAAAGATTAGACTTTACCGAAAACCAAGACCAAGAACAGGAAGAAGAAGAAGAAGAACCAATGGTTCCATTACCTAGAGACGAAGCTGCCGATCTTGAAAGAAGACTTGCTTCTGGTTTGAGAGTATCTCCAAGACGTAGAGAACAATTAGTTGCTCATGGACCATTAACAGAAGCTGGTGGAGAAATGATGTCCAACATTTCAGGTTCAGGCAACAGAGATGTTGATAATAATGTAGCAACAGAATCTGCGGGTACTATTTCTACTGCTAGATTAGCTCTCTTCTCTCGTATTGTCGCCGAAATCCTTCAAACCGAAATTTTTGATGAGGACTCATATCCAGTAGATGCATTATTTGTAAAGGTTAATGAACTAGTGGGATCTGAAGATGAATTCAAAAAACCAGAATATATGGCAGGTTTGAAACTGTTATCTGACAGAAATAATATTATGGTATCAGACGATAAGGTATGGAGAGTGTAATAGTAAAATACATAATGTTATACATTCTTACCACTTATCATGCATTTATGAAAAATTCTAATCCTGTAATATTATATCATGTTAATTCATTCTTCTTCAACCCCATTCTTAGAGTATTTCCATTTTCATTTCTCACATAAGCAACTCAAACTATATTTATATATATATATATATGTTGTATTTTATATAATAATTTCACAAAACTAAACTAATATTTCAACTGAAACTGTTATTCCTTTGCATTATTGTGGACAGGCCCACGAACCACGAACCCAATGGCACATTGTGTTGGCCGTTACGTGTACCGAAGAAAGAGAACAAAATTGCCACTGCCGT
This sequence comes from Kazachstania sp. M6911, assembly GCA_037040125.1. Classification (NCBI taxonomy): domain Eukaryota; kingdom Fungi; phylum Ascomycota; class Saccharomycetes; order Saccharomycetales; family Saccharomycetaceae; genus Kazachstania; species Kazachstania sp. M6911. The sequence continues at coordinate 17,486 of JAXQGP010000130.1, forward strand.
CGTCTTGTTTAACGCGTAGCAGTGTGCGTTATCTGCCAAATTTTTCATCTGTCCATTCAGCGCGGTCGCATATGAGCAGGTTCACATCTAATCGTCAATTATACTAAGAGCAGTAAAGGAAAGCAGTGAAAAATAATGTGTTGAATTGATTTCCTTTCCATTGAAGTGTCATCGATATATATATTTCATCGTAGTTTTGGGAAACTTGAATTTTTGTACTCATTAATATTTATTTCTTCTATTATCTATTCTAACAACCTGCTGATAGCATTGTGAAATAGTTGCATATTCCTTTTTCTGATTAGATATATATAAAGGATGGTGGCTAAATCATACGTGGATAGTCCACTTGTGAGGAACTCAAAATTATTAGTTCCTAAGTCTATCTTATATAGACCATACACATTACCTTTTGTTCCATTATACGCTACATTTTTCCATCTATATTTTACTGAATATGAACGTTATATTGGTGGTTCCGAATGGACATTCGTCTTTTTAGGTACTATCATCTCATTAAACATTTTAGTTTTATTGATTCCTGTTTGGAATGTTAAGATGGCAGCTTGGTTTAATTTTAATGAAGCTCATCATATTAATGCAGCTACCGATATTTTAATTTACACAACTGAAAATAACGGTACTGATGGTATTGTAGAAATTCAAAGAGTATTAGAAGGTGGTGCATTACAAGTTTATTTCGAATTTCAAAAGAAAAGATTCTTATGGAATCCAAAGGAAGAAGTATTTGCTTCTCCAAAGTTCGTTATTGACGAATCTCCAAAGATTAAAGATTTCAAGTTATGTAAAGGTAACTCTGGTGATTTAACACATTTAGTAAGATTATATGGTAAGAATACATTCGATATCCCAATTCCAAGTTTCTTAGAATTATTCAAAGAACATGCTGTTGCTCCATTATTCGTTTTCCAAGTTTTCTGTGTCGCTTTATGGTTATTAGATGAATTCTGGTATTACTCTTTATTCAATCTTTTCATGATTGTTACTATGGAAGCTGCTGGTGTTTTCCAAAGATTAACCGCTTTGAAAGAGTTTAGAACAATGGGTATTACTCCTTACTCTATTAACGTCTTCAGAGATGGTAAATGGAAACTTTTAACTACCGATGAACTATTACCAATGGATATTGTCTCTGTTACAAGAACCGCTGAGGATAGTGCTTTACCTTGTGATTTAGTTATGATTAACGGTACTTGTATCGTTAACGAAGCTATGCTTTCTGGTGAATCTACACCTTTGTTAAAGGAATCCATCAAATTACGTGAAGATAATGACGATTTACAAGTTAACGGTTTAGATAAGAACGCTATCTTACATGGTGGTACCAAGGTTTTACAAGCTACTCCACCTGAAAGTAAGACTAATAACATTCCTACTCCTCCAGATAATGGTTGTCTAGCTATTGTTTCCAAGACTGGTTTTGAAACCTCTCAAGGTTCTTTAGTCCGTGTTATGATTTATTCCTCTGAACGTGTTTCCGTTGATAACAAAGAAGCTCTAATGTTCATCCTGTTCCTATTGATTTTTGCTGTTGTTGCTTCATGGTACGTCTGGGTTGAAGGTACTAAGATGGGTAGAATTCAATCTAAATTGATTCTAGATTGTATCTTAATTATTACCTCCGTTGTCCCACCTGAATTACCAATGGAATTAACTATGGCTGTTAACAGTTCTCTAGCTGCATTATCCAAATTTTTCGTTTATTGTACTGAACCATTTAGAATCCCACTTGCTGGTAGAATCGATGTTTGTTGTTTTGATAAGACTGGTACTTTAACTGGTGAAGATTTAGTTTTTGAAGGTTTAGCTGGTTTATCCACTAACAAGAAGGATACCCGTCATTTATTTACCGCCGGTGATGCTCCAAAGAAGACTAACTTAGTCATTGGTGCTGCTCATTCTTTAGTTAAATTAGATGATGGTGAAACTGTCGGTGATCCAATGGAAAAGGCTACATTGAGAGCTTTGAAATGGAAGGTTGAAAAGAATGAAAGTGTTACCAATACTGAACTAGGTTCAGTCCAAATTATGCGTCGTTTCCAATTCTCTTCAGCTTTGAAGAGATCTTCCTCTATTGCTTCTCACAATGGTGAACTATATGCTGCTGTTAAGGGTGCTCCAGAAACTATTCGTGAAAGACTAGTTAATGTTCCATCCAATTATGATGATATCTATAAGTCCTTCACTCGTTCCGGTTCAAGAGTCCTTGCTTTAGCTTCCAAGAACTTAAAGAAAATGTCTCAATCTGAAGTTGATGATTTAAAGAGAGAAAATATCGAATCTGGTCTTGAATTTGACGGTTTCTTAATCTTCCATTGTCCATTGAAACCTGATGCTATTGAAACTATTAAGATGTTAAACGAATCTAGCCATAGATCTATTATGATCACTGGTGATAATCCATTAACTGCCGTTCACGTTGCTAAGGAAGTCGCTATTGTTGATGGTGAAACTTTAATCTTTGATAAAATTGACGAATCCAATCTATCTAGTAATCAATTAGTTTTCCGTAATGTTGAAGAAACTATCTCTATTCCATTTGATCCATCCAAGGACAAGTTTAACCACGCTGAATTGTTTGACAAATATGATATTGCTGTTACCGGTTATGCTTTAGAAGCCTTAAAGGATCATGATCAATTAAGAGACTTAATTCGTCACACCTGGGTTTACGCTCGTGTCTCTCCAAGTCAAAAGGAATTCTTATTAAACACTTTGAAAGATATGGGTTATCAAACTTTAATGTGTGGTGATGGTACTAATGATGTCGGTGCTTTGAAACAAGCCCATGTTGGTGTTGCGTTATTAAATGGTACTGAAGAAGGTATGAAACAAGCTGCTGAAAAACGTAGTATGGATAGTGCTAAGATGTTATTTGAAAAACAATGTACTTTTATGCAAAGATGGGGTCAACCTTTACCTGTTATCCCTGAAACAATTGCTCATCTATATCCACCTGGCTCCAACAATCCACATTATTTGACTGCTTTAGAAAAAAGAGGTACTACTATTACTGATGAAATTAGAAAATTTGCTGCTGATATGAGTACAACTCCTGTTAAGGTTCTTCCAGATGCTAACGGCGATGCTGCTACTGCTCCAAAGGCTGGCGATATTGCTTCTATGTTAATGGATAGTGCTGCCGGTGGTGATGCTGATGGTACCGAAGCTCCAACTTTGAAATTGGGTGATGCTTCTTGTGCTGCTCCATTTACTTCCAAGTTAGCTAATGTTTCCGCTGTTACTAGTATTATTCGTCAAGGTCGTTGTGCGTTAGTCAATACCATTCAAATGTATAAGATTCTAGCTTTGAATTGTTTGATTAGTGCCTATTCTTTATCTATTATCTACATGGCTGGTGTTAAATTCGGTGATGGTCAAGCTACTGTTTCTGGTTTATTGTTATCTGTTTGTTTCTTAAGTATCTCCCGTGGTAAGCCTTTAGAAAGATTATCTAAACAAAGACCACAAGCTGGTATCTTTAATGTTTACATTATGGGTTCGATTTTAAGTCAATTTGCTGTTCATATTGCTACATTAATCTACATTACAATGGAAATTTACAGATTGGAACCAAGAGAACCAAAGGTCGACTTAGAAAAGGAGTTCGCTCCATCTTTACTAAACACAGGTATCTATATCATCCAATTAGTTCAACAAGTCTCTACATTCGCTGTCAATTATCAAGGTAAACCATTCAGGGAAGATATCAGAACCAACAAGGGTATGTACTACGGTTTAGTTAGTGTTGCTGGTTTAGCTTTAGCAAGTGCTACAGAATTTATGCCAGAATTAAATGAAGCTATGAAGTTTGTTCCAATGAGTGATGAATTCAAGTTGAAATTAACCGTTACTTTACTATTAGATTTCTTTGGTAGTTTAGGTGCTGAATATTTCTTCAAGTACTTCTTTATGGATGACACTCCAGCTGATATTACTGTTCGTCAGATCAGAATTGCTTAAAAAATATATAAATTTATAAATATGTAAACTTTTTAAAAAAAAAAATTATAAATCCATTCTTACAACTTGAGCAAGACTCAATAATTTCAGTTCTGGAACCTTCTAAACAGGAAAATAGGTGTCCCTTTTTAATAGTTAATTGGTATTATGTACATATGACAGGTAATCTATAGCGATATGCATGCAGAATTGCCTCCAGGTCATACATTTTTAACATAACTTTAAATTGTGAAATTTGTTTCAACTTTTGAAGCTCTTCGCGGTTTAGCTGTTACTCGCTTACCGTATCCTCTAAGAATTGTGACACTAGCTCATCGCGTCGCCTGTGGTTTCCAGAAATATGTACCAGAGGTGAAATTAAAAAGAAACGTGAGTTACAGATCTACAGACACCCCTGGTTCACAATTAAGAAGAAACTATATCTGAAAGTATAAAAGGGAACCATTTATCTTTCTAAGTCCAATTTGGATTCCTGTCCCTTCCATTTCTTTCTATTGTACCTTTCAAATTGACCACAACTCAACTTTATTCCCAACTGCTGTACAAGATGCCTTACCAAGAAGATTTCGCCGTTGAACAATTTATGGACGCCTATGAAACCAAAGCTAAATATAATTTAGGTGAAACATGTTGCTACTCATTGAGTTTAGATGATATCGAAAAGTTATCCGGTAACAAATTCAAATTGGATAGATCTATGAGATTGACATATAGGGATATTAAAGGGAGTGATGAATTAAGAACTCAAATTGCTGCACTTTATGACGGTAATTTGAATTTAGATAATGTTCTAGTATCTAATGGTGCTATTGCGTCAAACTATCTTCTGTATTATACTTTAGTCGGTAAAGGTGATCATGTTATCTGTGTCGATCCTACTTACAGTCAATTATACAGTGTTCCGGATATGTTCGGAGCTGAAGTTGATCTATTGAAATTAACTAAAGAAGATGGTTATATACCAAATTTAGATACTTTGAGTGGAATGATTAAAGAAAACACAAAATTAATCATTATAAACAATCCAAATAATCCATTAGGTTCTGTCATCCCAAACAATGTAATGAAACAAATTTGCCAATTATGTGAAAAACATGATATCTACTTACATTCTGATGAAGTGTATCGTCCAATGTTCCACTCTTTAGGTCCTAACTTTGAAGTACCAGAAAGTGCGTGCAGTCTTTACTCAAAGGCAATTGTTACCTGCTCAATGTCAAAAGCCTATTCTGTTGCGGGTATTAGATTAGGATGGATGATTACTGCAGACAAACAAGTGTTAAGAGACGCTGCATCTAGAAGAGATTACAATACCATATCTGTTAGTGTTATAGATGACAGAATAGCGCAATATGTATTGAAGAATGCAGATAACGTCATTGCTAGAAACATGAGGCTTTGTAAAGAAAATTATCAATATTTAACAGAATTTATTGATAAACATCAAAACGATTTCGAATATGTAGCAACTCCACAAGGTGGTACAGTTTGTTTATTAAGAATCAAGAATATTAAAAATACTTACGATTTTGCAGCTTACCTTGCTAACGAATTTAATGTATTGGCGGTTCCAGGTGAAGCGTTCAATTTCCCAGGTACATTAAGAATTGGTTATGGTAACAGTAAGGACGATTTAATTAATGGGTTACCTTTATTGAAAAAGGCTAACGATCTTTGGATTGCCAGAAATTAAAAAAATATGTAGCATTTCTTCTTCTATAATTATTATCATTAAAAAAATATTTATAAATATTAAAGTTCACCGTACATATAATCATGATTTGTAATTTTTATTGGGAAATCTTCCGATATTAGTGGTTTTGTATGATATAGATCTCTAGATTCGATAATTCTTAATTCCATATCTTTCATACCTTCTACAGATCCCATTTTACTTTTTATATTTTCTTTACTATGGTATCTTGTCATTTTCAATACCCTTTGAAGTACATTTATTATATCACATATTTGCTCTCCAAATTTTAAAGTGTTGGATTCATCCTGGTATAGTTTAGTTACCCTGTCTAGCAATAATGCTGAAAACAGATCACCTACACCAGTAAAATATGTATCGATATATGGAATACGATACACCAATGGTTTCTCCCCTTTAATAGATGCTACACAGTAAATGTTATCCTTGTCTTCGAATAAACTAGAACTACATGATGTTACTACAATAACAGGCACTGTTTTGTGAAGTTCTTGTAATGCTTGTTTCAGTTCTTCCTTAGATTTTATCTTCTTACCATATAAAATCTCAAGCTCATATTGATTTGGAGTTATTATATCCACTAAACCTTCATCAGAGAAGGTTAATTTTTGATATTCTGGTATAACATCTTCGTTGACGTACAATTGTCCTTCATCACCCATGACAGGATCCATTAACCATAACAGATTCTTATTTCGTTTCTTAAATTGGGAGTAATGTTTACCCATACAGTTCACAGACTCCTTATTTGGTAAATAACCCGATAATAATGCATCATAATCAGATGCAAAATTCGCAAATACACCGCCCAGAAGAGGATCTAGATCTGTTTGATGTGTGATATTACCAAATACACGATCCATACCATAACCTGTATGGTTTGAAAATTGAACACTATTACAACAGTCTACATCCCACCCAAGACATTGTAATGGGAAAGTAGCAGCTTTGTTGCCGACATAACCATGGACGACATGTGATTGAGTAGCTAATAGACGAGGCATTTCTGATCTTCTTAATTTTTCGTTATTGTACAATTCAGATTTGGTTTTCCTTTATATTATCAATTAATATAAATGTGATTAGTATAAGAATTTGCCTGATATCGAAATGATATTGAAGTTCAATTTATTAGAATCTCGAGTACAAATAAAGTTTGTTGTTGCATGTCTCTTGCAGCTTCTTATATGAAAGTAATTTTTCACTCTGCGCCGTCAATTTGCTCGATGATCTCCGCTTATCTAAGAGATGACTCAGCTGCGAGGTAAATACGGGAACACCCACAAAATGTCACAGACACCCTGTAATGTAAATTTGATTAAAACAATCGGAACTGGATCTTAATAAAATGAAATATATGTATAAAGTGAAATTACATAATTGATGTGTTGTCATTCCAGTGGACTGTTTTCGATCCTTAATATTTTCCTCTATTTAGTGTGATAAGTGGTCAGTACAAGTGCAGAAAGTTTTATAGAGAAGTGCACACATGCATATTAATTAGAAACTGAAGTCATCCATTCTTGCAAAATTGTAGGATCTATCAATATACTAAGTAAAATGAAGTATTTGTAGCTCTTTTAATAGTTTTTTCAACCATCCTTATTATATACTTTTCTGATTTTACTGACGCAAGTCTTGGTCACATAGCCAACAGATGGAGTGAAAAAATATGTAAAACTTGTACAATAATTCGACTTCTAGTGTGTATATAACTAAAATAGAATTATTTATTATAAATACAACCCAATAAATAATAAATGTTTCAACATACAGTAGTGAAAATTATTACAAGATGATTAATTTTAATGACAGCACTGACTTTCAAAATAATACATACTATACCAACGAAATAATTCAGAGAATAATCGATAGCAGAATATCAAGTATTGTTTCTACTAGTCAAGAAATCACGATTGAAAATTTTATAAGAACATTTATCATATCTCTCATATTTTTATTAATTGAAATTATTATATTTTTAATTGTTCGGAATATTTACAGGGATATATACAGACCAAAAACAGTCTTTAGTACAGGTTTTTACTCAGAAATTTCTTTCTTTAAATTTTTGATGAAACCATGTTCCAAATATAAGGACTTAGAAGATTTGGACGCCTATTTATTATTAAGATTTCTAAAATTGTTAATTTTGTATTTCGCTACAATTTCGTTACTACATTTTCCGTGTTTAATACCTCTCCATTACTATTACAACGACGTAAACAATCAGTCCTACCCATCATTAGACGTTTTTAATATATCCAATGTTCCTAGTAGTAAAATGAGCATACACCTATTACTTTGTATGTTAGATATCATCTGGTTTCACGTCTTATTATTACGTGAAGTTAAGATAATCAATTCCGTTAAGAAACATGCCATAATGAAAAACAAATACAATTGTATCTTATTCATCGAGAATTTTAATAAAACATTTCTAAAGAGTCTAAATGTCTTCCATAATAATTATGGGGTCAAAGATATTTTCATAATTCATAAAAACTATGGGGGTTCATACAGGATATGGAGCAAAGCATACGAGATAGAAAGACAAATCGAACGCATAACATATGATATTATTTCCGACGTTTACTACCAGAATATCCCAAGCAGCTTTGTATTTTCAAAAAAATCACCAAAATATAACAATTACTTCTTCTTATTCTTAAGATATTTGGTTTATAGGAAAAATCATTTTATTTTTCTGATGAGGACATGTTTTGTCCGATTTAAATGTGAATATATTAATTTAAGATCAGTTAGAACCGATAATCACAGTCCTCGATCGAGATTTGAAACTATTCGCCCTTCTTCTTTCAAACAAATCAGATATGAACAACTTACTATAGCACTGGAAATTTACAATAACACAGTGAAAATACTCAAACATCAGGAAACTGAAGATTCATCTACCGCACTGGCCAATAATCATATAACCGATACAGACGAATCTAAACGGGTGGTAATTGAGTTCAATTCACCAAGAGATGCCTACATTGCGAGCCTCATCCTTACAAAAAATAACGTAACCTTCGTCAAACATGTATTATTGAATCCAAATGCGCATGATATGCGATGGATATCCATAATTTATAGTAGTCCACTCTATAGAGAAATAATGAGAGTAGTATCTATTATTTTAAGTGTTTCGATTATTGTAGGTTGGGTAATACCTATTGCTTTCATTGGATTTTTCGCACATATACCTTACATGACTGTGTCATTTTTAAGACCTTTATCATTTCATGTATTCAAGTCGCAATTCGTTAGAGATGGTATCGAAAATATATTACCATTAGTGACGTTAATATTCTTCACAGAATTTGTTCCATATATCTTCAGATTTTTGAGTCAATTGAAAGGTTGTAGAACTGGTGCTGAGATTGAAAAGGATGTCCAAAAATGGTTATTCGCATTTTTATTTGTTCATTTATTTTTAGTTGTGACAGCCTCTTCCGGTATATCTTTCGTTATTGAACGATTTATCAACAGTCCAAACAGTATACCCGTTATACTTGCTAACGAACTCCCAAAAAGTTCCTCATTTTTTTGTTCTTTTATCATTATTAGAGGCATATCTTATTTTGGTGGGAACATTTTGAGAATAAGGGATCTTTTCGTGCAAATTGTATATTATAATTTTATCAATTATACACCTCACATACGCATAAACAGAATCAAAAATTCATTGTTCTTCAATTGGGGCTCGATATATCCTTTGTTTTCAGTCTTAGGTTGTATAGGTATTGCTTATAGCTTAATATCTCCTTTAATTTTGCCCATATCATTTTTTTCTAATCTCCTTATTTACTTTTCATTCAAATATCTCTTCGAGTACCAATATATTAAGACAAACCATTCAGATACATTCGGGGATATTTATCAACATACATTATTGCAGCTATATATTGGAATCTACTTCATGGAATTTAGCTTGTTGGGTTTATTCGTTTTGTCGGATGAATATAAGCTCTGCCTATGTACTCTTTCATTATTCATTGCTACAGTGATTGGTAACCTTTATTTCAGAAGATATATTCTATGTCCAGTATTATTCGAAAGTAACGACTTCGCAGACAATTCTCCAGTTAAATTCAGAAATGAGTCGTCAGCTTTAGATGCCTATAGGTCCCCTATTAAGAAAAAATCTAGGATGTATGGTGAAATATGGCTTCCAACATATCCTACTGAGAATGTGATTGAAGAAATAACGCAAATAAAACAGAAATATGGAATAGTGGTAAATACAAACAAATCATATTTCGATGACTACGGTAATCTACATTTCCGTTAAAGATAAGATATGACTGTTCACAATTTTTTAGCGCTGCTTGCATTTTCATCATTTTTTTCTTCTCTAGTATTTTTACTTCTAGGCCAGATATTTGGTAACTTGATAAATTGGAATCTTGGTTCAACACAACGTTCAACAAACCATTTTTTAATTTGATATTCAATTAAACTTCTAATACGAGGGATATTCTCTAATTTGGATCTTGCACCAATTAATGACTGAGTATCAAATTCAAATTTATATTCAGGGGAGAATGAAAACATTAAGAAATAACTATTGTCTTCAATATCGTCTTCATTCGATTCACTGTCAGAAGAATTACCTGCATCATCAGTGGTTGAGTTAGTTGCATTTTTATCCTTTGGTCTTGTATGAACAAACTCGTCACCTCTAGTTAGAGACACTGTTAGACAACCTCTAAATCTAATGATTGCAACTGTTAGATTAATTGGTAGAGCCATGAAACCTGGTTTAGGATAGTTCAATAATAATTTCGTTTCAACACCTAATGATAATCTGTCGATTAGATCGATATCTATTTTAGCCTCTAATTTTCTTTTCTCCTTTTCAATTCTACAATTTGAGAAAATAGGGAAATCATCACCTATATCTAATTCTGTAACTTTAATAGTATCTAAATAATCTGGTAAACTAGTTGAATTATTTTGTATAAATTGATTAAAGGAATTTAAAATGTTATCCTTATTGTAAGCCTCATCACGAAATTGTTGAATGATTTGACCAATTAGCACATTGAACCAATCTAGGGATTCATGTTTATGAGTATTGACATCATAGTAAGTCTTTTGTAAAATATTATTAATTTGAATACTCATTTGATTTTGAGAGTCATCTTCATCTTCATTGGTTGAATCATTTGATTTAATTTCTGATCTGTCCTTACCACCTCTTTTTAAAATATTTGACAATTTCCCAGATTTGCTATGAGTTATCTTAGTCTTGATATTACTATTGATTACAGGTGGATTATTATATCTTGTTGAACCCTCACTAAAGATAAAGAATTTAATGAAAAGTGCAAATATGATGATAACACTAGCTTGTCCAATAATCAATCCCTGTGTGAATGACATCGAGGAAAAACCTGATTTGGCAGATAATTCTCTTATATGTTCATATTGTTGCTTAATCATATTATTATTTAATGGTAATTCATTTAATTTCCCGTTTTTAATAGAATTAATTATGTTATCAATGTAATCACTAGGAGTATGATTTCTAATTGTTTCTAAGTCCTCTAGGAAATATTTCTGGAAATGGCTAGGCAAAATATTTGTTAAGTAATCATCTAAAGTTATCAAACTACTATCATTACTATTATTCATGAAATCGGCTATACTGTTATTTATGGCAGATAAATTCGACATATTTTGCTATCTATTATAACGTTTCAACAATTGCGATTGACACACTGCTGCTGTCTTACCGTTCTTGGCTAGAAATGTTAGAAGTATATGTGTGATATATTTGATAAATACACAATTGAATCCTACAAGGTACCAATGTACACTTTCACACTCTCGACCCTATGCCATAAGTTAAAACAACTCGTTACAATCACAACTGCATCTGTTGTTCCCGCTATGACTACAAATTGCTGAACATCGTCAATCAAAGTCTCTCCGGTTCGGTACCATCGACTGAAACAGAGTGCACTATAAAAATTATTCATTTCTGCAGTGAATGTCCCGTAGAGACACGGTCTTGTTCAAGAATTCGAAATTTTTCAGTTTAAGGTTTGTTTGGATAACAGGCAAACAATAAGAACTGTCACCCCAGTTCGATCCTTTATACATTACAGTTTCATGCAAGTTACTTATGATTAGTAATATTTACTTAAAACAGTTTGCATAAGTGAATTATTGGTTAAGGTGGATTGGCAGTATTCCAAAAGCATCGGGTAATAACCAATTAATAACAAGAACGTAAGAGCAATTAGGGGATCCTATTGTTCCCATCTTAGCCTCACATTAAAAGAAAAAAAAGTGTATATTGACCTGATCATTAAATAGTACTACCAATGGATACCCCAACAGATTTAGAGTTGGGCGAAAATGTTAAGTTCCAAAATATAAATAAACTGATACAGAGTAAAAGACGGTTACCATTCGTAAATGATAAGTTAAGTTGGGTCGAGTCGAGTAAATGTCTACAATTTTTAACAGATGTGGATCCAGAGAAAGTATCTCCAACATGGAGGGAAACTTTCATATCATTTTTAGTTTGTTCTGATCTTTCATTCGAATTCGAAGTTGTACTCGTGGACAAAAAAGTTCATGCTATATTATACAATATTTTACCACAATGTGATTTCGCTACTATAATGACTGTATTTAGGACACTTATTAATCAATTTTTAAAAGAACCAAAAAATTACAGAGAAGAATTTCTCCAATTTTTAGAATTTTTGAATCAGAAACATCTGTTGTTGAATATATCAATGTATTATTTAGAGACAATTGCCATTAATGATCCAAAATTAACAGAATGTTTAAATTTCTTAAGTTCATACCTGGGTACAATATTATCACTACGGGATTTTAACTCTGATAGATTAAGTATATTGATTACAGAACTGTATTTGGAAATGATTAGATGTCGATTCACGGTTGTAATTACACAACTTCTATTGCAATCAGATATTAGTAATACCAGACATTCTGTTATTCAACAGATAGTGACTCAAAAGATTGAAGTATCGATATTTTTATCAGAGATTAAATTAGAAAATTGTAAATATGTTGAGGATAAATTATTTAAAATTATAGAAGAATCCATAAATGGTGATGAGGATTTACAGAAAAAGTTAGATAGTATTGGAAATCTAACCATCGATCCAACAGAATTGAATTTGTTACAAGTTTTGGATGTCATTGTATTTCTAAAGGAACCAGATTTAACTTTCAAACGAATATTTATTGAACATTTATTATTTGGTGGTAGTCCATTCCCATTCTATAAAGCTGTGTCAAGGATATCATATGAACTTCATGAATTTTTCATTAAACATCAAAATGAACTGAAAACAAAACCATATTTGATATCATTTATTATGAATAAAGAATCTTTCTTAGAGAGTTTAATGAAGGTTCAACTGAAAATATGGATTGAATCAAGTTCAAAGTCTGCTGAAGATATGGAATCAGTATTCATGTTGCTTCCGGTACTGTTGGAAAAATTAGATAAGGTGTTGCAAGAGGTATATGGGACTGTCCCATTAAGTGATCTTCCTGAGATTGTAAATGATTTCATCAAATCTCTCGATTATAGAAAGGCTAGAGATTTTCAACTATTCCGAATCAGAAAGAATCAATTAGAGAAATGGGAAAATCAAATGAGAGAGTTCGATTCCATCTTGTTTAATCAGGTTCATGATTTCGTAAAGAATCAAAGATTAGTACGATTTCAAAAGGGTGTATGGGTATATTCTCAGAACCCAACTGATACTGTAATGAGGATACCCAAATTATATTTCACAATTGTCTCTGATAATCAGGCTAATTTATTAGTCAGAGAGTTTGAGACTAAAACTGATACTGAACCATTTGTAGAAGGTATGAAAATTGTTTGTAAGATGACAATTCATTCGCAACCGATTCCACAAACGCCCACTATTGTAATACCATTGAAACATATAGCATATTTTGAAAGTAGGGATAATAATGTAAAGGTACAAACGGGGAATTCATCAACGAAATTAGTAAATTTGGGACAAATCGTTAGTTACACCAAGGTTAAACTACTAGACAAAAATAAGAAAAGGTTATTGAAAGTATACTTAGATACAAAGGAGAAAAAGACAATTTGGTTAGATGGTCTTAGATTATTATCCCCACATGATATTAAAGAAGATATTTCTGGAGAGACAAAGAGACAACAAGATGATTTAATCTCCTTAAGAAAGGATGTTCAAATGGTTAATCTACATACAAAAGTTGATTTAGACTCTACATCCGTTGGTACTGAAGCAGACGATGAATTTTACGATATTAACACCTTGTTAAATCTACATGTCCACACTTATTACGAATGAGGATACATACATGTTACATACATATATTTATTTATTTATTCATACATTTAATGAACGTTTATAAAACTAGATCGGTTCTTGCATATTTCTTCTTTTCCGCGGTACGCTCTGTGAACCTCATCTTTTTCAATATTTTTCAGTATGTTTATTTACATTTCGAGCACAAATAAAACAACAGACACAGTCTTTGATCTGAATGCAATTGATGAACATACACTTAAATCATACATATTAATTAGTGCCGATTGTACTTGTACAAACTGCAACATAGAACTGCAACCTAAAATGAATGTTAATGAATTCGCAGATGCGCAGAAGACGCATAATGTTGTCTTTCCAGAATTACCTAACGAAGATATATCTGCAGATACATGCATACCTTTTGTTCCATTATTAGATGGTAATGAATCAGCAGATATCATATATCAAAGATGGATACTATACAATCAATTATATGTTCATTTCCATTCACAAGTCGATGATATTGTGTCGAATGGTGAAAAGGATATAAAACAAAATATTACAGATTTACTTTTCAGTGGAGATGATCTACCAGAGAATAAAGGTACATTTAGAACATTGTTTTTATTAGGTTCAGATGGTGAAACACCTATTGACTTTATTAAGAATGATCCAAGAAAGACATGTAATGTTTTAATGGATATGACGTCGAAGGAAGCACCTAATGTTAGAATGATGTTGAAAAGAGCTATGTTTAATATTTTCTCCCAAGCACAAAAGGATCTTCTTAATATACATACAATTGTGAAAGATGAAGATGGTGAACAAGAAGAGGATCTAGTTGTTGATCAAGAAACTGAGCCTGCATGGTACCATCATACAAAGGATGCACTAAGTGAAGTATCATATGATTTATCATTAGTTGAGAATTTCAAGTCGACATTCGGTAAGGATTTGAATCTTGTATTCAATTTCAAGGATGTAGATTCTTTTTCATTTCAAACATTAGATGGATTTATACAGTTATTGAAAAATGCTTTGAAAAATGACAATGTTAATTTCCATTTAGTGTTTAATATTAATACAAATATTTCTATAATTGAGAAGAATTTGTCTCAATCGACTTTAAGATTATTGAAGAAAAATTATTCAGTGGTAGATATATCAAGTAATAGAGGTTTCAAATATGCTAATAAAATTTTCGAAAGTTTTTTAGATACAGTTGATAATAAACTTAATTTATCAGAAAATTTTATTAAATTTATCTTAGAGAAAATGGCAAATAATACACATCATAATTTACAATTATTGACCAAAATTTTGGATTATTCTTTAATGTCATATTTTTATGAGAATCCATTTGCTGTTTTCATTGATCCATTCAATGTTAAATATTTAAATGAATCATATTTAAAATTATTAAGAAAATGTCCAACATATATGTTTTTCTTAGATGAATTAGTTAAAGAAGGTGCACCAGTGACAGAAATTTCTAATTTATTAACTAATGAAAATGGTGCCATTGAACAATTTTTCGCAGAATTTTTAGTTAGAGATAATCCAACTAATAGACATGCGAAATCTGTTGGTAAATTTTTAGAAGAGAAATGTAATACGAATAATTATAATTTAATTGAATTATATTATAATTTACTTACTGATAATTTAGATAATTATTTGAAAAAATGGCCACAATGTGAAAATTATAAAGAAGAATTATCATTTGAATCAGTTGATACAATTTTCAAAGAATTATTTACTTTAGATAATAAAAATGATTTATTGAGTCAAGCTATGTTCCCTACATATAAGAGTAATATGGAAGATGATTTATTACGTTGGGAACAAGTATTAAGTACGCAAACAGATGATACATTAGCTGCAATGCAAGATTTTGAATCTTTGAGTGCATTAAATAAAGAGATGGGTCCAATAATTGGTGAATTATTCAAAGTGTATAGAGAAGCACCATTTGTTATCAATGTCTTTGATCTTTATACTGCATTTAAAGCATTATTACCAAAAGAACAAATAATAAATTTCATTAGAGATTATTCTAAGAAGGATGAAGCTATAGCGAAATTCCTTGAAAATAATAAAGATAATGATGATGATATGATATTTGATAAAGTTGTATTAATTTTATATATGCAAGCTATGCATGATTATGAAAATATTGGATTAGTTAATTTAATTTCCAAGAATCATGATTTTGTAGAGAAACGTGTATGGAGAGGGATGTAAATATTTTGTAATAAATGTAATATTTATTGTGTAATTGAAATTTTTTCTTTACAAAATGAGGATGATATTAAATTTTTATATATATATTTTTCAATTTATTTATTTAATGTTTAAATTTAAGTTAATTAAGACGAAAACTGTCATTAATGCACCAAAGACATAATAAGAGATGTATAAAGCCTTTTGGTATAAAGAGTTAGCGTTTAATTTATATTTGACGACTAATTCACCAGAACCTAATTCAGAGATTAAATTACTGTAATAGAAAGTTAATTTAGCGTGACCATCAGCTAAATCGAAGTAAGAATATTCACGAGTGACGGTAGCGTTAGCGAAAGGTAATGGAGAACCGACATCGATGACTTCGGCACCTTCTGGTAAGATAACAGAGACTTCAGCGTTTCTGTAAATAGTATCTGGAGGACCATTTAATACAGGTAAAGAAATGACAAAGGCATCTTGTTCAGTATTAGAAGTATGTAAGAAATCTTGTAAAGTATTAGTCCAACCAACAGTGAAATTGTAAGCCCAACCACCAAAGATAGGAAATCTTGGTTTCAATAATAATTTATCTTCTTCACGCATAACAGAAGAAACTTTACCAACTTTATCAGTGACGTAAGCATCAGTAGAATTTTCAGTCATTGATAAACCTAAGACACCAATGAAATTACCACCTTTACCTTCAGTTCTTTGAACTCTTTTCATGAATTCTACTCTTGAGAAACCATTCTTTAATTTAGCACCTTGATTAACAATTTCATAATATTCTTGAAATTCAGCAGTATGAGCCCAATGAGAGATCCAAATATCTCTTTTCAAATCAGTGACAGTAATTAAAGGATAATCAACAGGATAACTTATCTTAGCCCAAGAACTTGTAAAAGCAGGAACGTTATGGAATGGACCATATTTGAATTGACCAGTTAATAAGATACCAGATTCATCATCAGATTGAGCTGGAGTTAATTCGATGAAATCTTGAGCACCTGCAACATCAACGGATGCAGTCTTTGATAAATATGGAGAAATTGGGTATCTGTTAACATCTAAAGCTAATGATTGAGTATCATCCATACCAATTTCTTCAGGGAATGGAGTACCTGTAATAGCTAAATGAATTTTGGCTAATAAAGCAATTTCTTCACCTGGTGCAACAGGAGATTCGAATTGAATAACACCGTAACTTATCTCAGTACCATCTGCTAAAGTATGAACACCTGGAACTAACATACATTGAATGAATGATTCTTCAGACATATAAGCAGCTGTAAACATTGAAATTTTTGGTAAAAGTTCAGTTGGAATTGGTAAGAAATATTGTGTTACAGGTTCAGAATCAATATTTATAATTGTTAATTCAAAATTTTCTGTAGTGAAAGAATTTGAGACTTCGATAGTCTTTTTGAATTCTTTATTTTCCCATGAATTTGGTGGTAAGAAATCTTCTTCAGATACAACAAACTTAATTAAAGTCACAATTGCGGTTAAAAACCATAAACGTGTGAAAAGCATTGTGAATTGTTAAATTGTGTCTGGTATGTTGTGAATAGACTTCAAATTAAAAACAAACTAAATGAAAAAAAGAGATACAAAATACTTTAAATAGTCAAAATATACAATTATAAAATAATAGTTTATATAAAAAAGAAAACTAATTGAGATTGTTAATATAATATAATATAATCTTTGCACATACCTTAAAGCCACGAAGCCTAACTGCTTACGTCTTGTTTGTTCAGTGAAAAAAAGAGACATACATACATACACACAGTGCACTAACAAAAACCAGATTTACTGTAGTTAGTGTCTTCAACAGTATCGCGCGGTGTTCATTAAGGGAACTGACTGTTTCTCTCACTCTCGCGCGCTGCGTTAATTGTCCACTGTCAGTATCTGTTACAAACGCGTAAAGTTTGATCGATAGAGATTCAATTTTTGCAAATTTTGACTGACGTGTCTCTAATGTTGTGTTATGTTACGTAAAATAGAAGTTATAAAGGATGGGGAGACGGTGTTTGCATAGTAGTGACCCGTGGGGAGTGATGATGTGTCAGATGGTAGTGGTAATATATATATATAGAGAGAGAGAGAGTGTGTGTGTGTGTGTGAGACTGGTAATACTAACTGTACTTATTACTGGTAATTGCTGTATGTAAGAGTTGTTCTCGAGACATAATTACAGTTCGTTACTAGGGAAAACTCCCCTGTTGCAGCAATGCTTGAAGAATGGCAATTGTAACTCGGTATCGACAAGACGTTATTGCAATGGTGTCTCTTGTATCTCTAACCATAATGTAATTATGTTATGTATTTGCTCTTAACTACGACAGAATGAGTATTTCGGAAATTTTTCTTTAAGTCCGTGAGGGTAACACTCATCGATTATCTTGAATTGATATTCTGTTTCCTTCTTTTTCCAGTGATGGGAGAGAGAGTTGATGGACGAGATGATCAATGATTCAACAACTAAGAAACAAACAAATTGAGTGTGTATCAAGTGGTATACTGTTAAGTCATCCCTGTATACTAGCAGCACTGAACGTTTTCAAATATCATACTAATACACACATATATATAAGTCTCGGTTCAGAAATTCCATGAAATCGGATAATTATGGTCGATGACTCCACAGAAGAATTATTAAAGGGGACTGTGAAAAGAAATGATATTGAAAATAGCGATGATGATAACGCAATTGAAATAGATACAAGTAATAATCATATTATTGGAAACAATATCCATGAAAATGATTCAACAAGAGCATTACTTTTAGGACAACATGATATTCATAATTTTAATTTTGAAAATATATTGCGTACACCTGATTCACCATACTACTCGAGAGATGATGATGATATGAACAATAACATGTATAATGATTTTAAAGTCCTTGGTATTTCTCAAAATAACGAAAATGAAATCAATTCATTACAATACGATACGGTACTAAATGATTTGTATGTGAGTATTTCACAATTTTTAGTAAGAAATCAATTATCACAAGCATTTATTACTACATTTAAAAAATATGTTAATAATTTAATTCAAGATGGTAAGAATCCATTAAAGGATAAATATATTTTATCTATACAAACAGAAATAGATCAAAATGATCAATTAACACCACATTTAGAACATTTAATATCAATATTATTATTAGAACCTCAAAATTTAATTATGGGATTAACTCATTATCAAATTAATTCAAATCATAATTTATTGAAAAGAAATTTTTTAAAATGGAGAATTTTAACTAATACAAATAATTATCAATCAAAATTAATAGATTTATATGAAAATTATATTAAGAATAAATTTTTAATTAAATGGGTACAAAAATATCGTTATTATAAACAAAATGAAAATATTAAATCGATAAAAGCAAATGAATTAAGATTGAAATATATGGTATTTGACAAAATATTATATAAATTTGATTCAATTGATAAGATGCAACAATTAGCTGATACTCAATTTTTAAATCATATTTTCCAAAGATTGAAAATTAAAATAGTGAAAATGGAACAATTGACCAATGATTTTAATAATAAAATTATTAAACCACTTCTTCTTAAAAAATATTTTGAAATTTGGAGATTAAATGGGAAATTATCAACTTATCGTTCAATACCGACAAAACGTCACATTTTCAATAATTGGAATAAAAAATTAAACAATAATGAAAATTTAATAGAGATTGCAGATATTGCGAAGACAAATAAATTATTGGATACAAAATTTAATATATGGAGAACAAGATCCGTTAAATATACTGAAAAGTTATTAGATTTACAGAAATCTGATGGACATGTACTTAAATTGAAATATTTCAAAAAAATTATCAAAAATTATAAATTATTAAATACTGAAGAAGAATTCATTATTAATCGTAATTTAATGATAAAAAAATTTTATTTTAGTAGATTATTGAAAAAGAAATTTGAGGATAAATTACATTATTATTCATTGATACAAATAAAAAATGAATATATACGAAGAAAATATTTTACAATCCTTAGGAAGAATTTTTCACAAAGTATAAATTCAACAAATTTCTTAATGGATTCGATTACAAGAAAATATTTAAGGCTATGGAGACTCGAATACAGACAACGTGCAACAATAGAAGAGAAATATTCACATAAAAAGAAGGAACTTCTTATGAAATGGCAGCAAAAGTTTAAATATCAAAAAAGTTATGAAATATATGAAAAGGAATCGATTATTAGGACAACCTTCCAGAAATGGAAACAGAAAAATAGAATTCACCAGGAAGCCATTTACAGAGCACAATCATATAACAACTCACTACTTGAGAGGAAAATTTTTAAAGTTTGGTTAAACAAAACTTCAATAAATGTTGATCTATACACGACCGCAGATTTGTTTAGAAATAATCACTTATTCCACACATTCGTGCATAAATACGAAATTACAAAATTTAAAAGAACCAGTTGTGAAAATGAAAATATTAAACCTATAACAGATCATACATTACGATTTATGTTCGAATTATGGAAAATACGTTCTGAGACAAGAAGGCAATCTGTATTGAATGATAAACTACGTGAATTCGTATATTGCCGAAATGATAAATTAAGAAGAAAATATTTAACCATAATTAAGAAAAGGTACTCTTTGATAAACCAACATTTTGAATCAAGAGCACAAACATTAGAAAAGAGAAATCTTGGCCGTTTAGTCTTCAAATCAGTAATAAGAAAGTTAGAAAAGAGTAACCAAATGACAGTTCTAGCATTGGGGTCATATGAGCTAAAATTAATCAGAAATTATATGGAAACCTGGATAAAAAAATATGATACTAATAGTCAATTAGAAGAAATTCTACTAGATTATTTAGATGAAAATAATATAAATGTGTTATCCAGATACTTAAGTCTATGGAGTGTCCAAACTCTAAAGATGGAAAGAGATAATAATTCGGTAAGAGCTTTCAGAAGGAGGTGGGATAGAGCATCTATTAGAGGTTTAATAATGTTATGGAAAGAAAAGCATGAACAAAAATACTCATCGAATGATAATGTAGACGTTGAACAACAATCACGGGTAGCTATTCAAACTCCAGGAAGATTCATTGCCCATGATCAAGATACTATCCGTGGATCTGCCACAGTTAGAAGAAATCGTATGGATGCTCGAATTAGTAGATTCAAAAGAGCTATACCAAGTCCCTATAAAAACGAAGGTCATCCAATTAGAGGAGTATCGAATGATATTGTCAATCCAAGACCAGGACAATTACAATTTTCTGCAATGACTGACTTGAAACCGCAACAATCAAGAGGAACACCCCTCAGAACAAGTCCACGGATGACAAGTCCTTATAATATCGTTGAAAATGAAAGTTATTTAAACGGATCTCCAAGAAGCAGGAACAATTGAACATGATAAAATATAAATAAATAAATAGATAATGCAATAATATTCAAATAATAATAATATATATTTTACAGATTTACTGACATTTTATCAGTTGGGCGTCAGCGAGATTTGCTTTTCGCACATTAAGTTTAAGCAAATTTTAAAGAATATACCTCAACTAACTTTTAACAATCGACTTGGCTACTACGGGAAAGCAAGTATTTAAGGTTACTTGTAATGAAGCAATTGAATTCGATATTAAACTGTTCACGAACTTCCCTTTTTATACAAAATTCCAAAAAATCACGTGATATATCCGGGTAACATTTTTTCTTTAGGGTGGCAAAACAGAAAAGCAAAAGTTATGGGGCATCCTTCAGAAATCAAACAGAATATGTAGTGGAAAGCTCGAATAAGTAGACGGTGTGATGCAATTGGCATATCAATTTAATTCAAATCAACATACATTTGTTTGAAATTCAATAGCAGATTGTTATATTTATAAGATTGTATCTTTGATCGAGCACACTGGGTGATTTCGTTAATTAATTGAACAAGATATTATAATCGTCATTAAAATACAATTAGATAAACTTCAATAAAACATAAACAAGATGAATGGGATTCAAGTCGATATTAACCACCTAAAGAAAGGTGAAGTTAGTTTAGGTACCTCTATGTATGTTAAAAGAATAAGAAAAACTAGAAACCAGTGATAGATACAATGTATTCTGTTACTGTTCTCGATGAAACTTTTGAAACTAATCCATCAAAGACAATGTTACTAACAATTATATATTAATCGTTTTCAAAACATGTTTTATATTATCATTGAATATGAATATGTTCTATTAAATGATTAGCATTGCATTTCATATAGTATGGCTGTCACTTTTAAGGATGGTGTTATATTAGGTGCTGATTCTCGTACAACTACTGGTGCATATATTGCTAACCGTGTAACTGATAAATTAACAAGAGTCCATGATAAGATATGGTGTTGTAGGTCAGGTTCTGCAGCAGATACACAAGCTGTTGCTGATATCGTTCAATATCATTTAGATTTATACACATCAACCTATGGTACCCCTTCAACAGAGACTGCAGCATCCCTGTTTAAAACGATATGTTATGAAAATAAAGATGGTTTAAGTGCAGGTATTATCGTAGCTGGGTTTGATGACAAAACTAATAAAGGTGAAGTATTCAGTATCCCATTAGGTGGTTCAGTTCATAAACAAGATTACGCAATTGCCGGTTCTGGTTCTGCATTTATTTATGGTTACTGTGACAAAAATTATAAACATGATATGAGTAAGGATGAAACCGTAAATTTCATGAAACATTCTTTATCACAAGCTATTAAATGGGATGGTTCTTCTGGTGGTGTTATTAGAATGGTTATCCTAACGAAAGAAGGTGTTGAAAGATTAGTTTTCTACCCTGATGAATACGAAAATCTATAAGTATGTATGACTTATATAAATATGTAAATGAAAAAAAAATATTAAATTAAAAGATATATAAATGAGACATCTTCACATATGCGGTGCTCAATTCAGCCGCAATCTGATAATTAGTTAAGCACGGCAATAGCACATTCGATAATTGAAAAATTCAAGATATAATATACTACTTGAGTTTATCATAATTTTTCATCAAAATACATAAAATAGTAGTAATGTAAAGTTATTTGATTGCGAACGGTCTTCAATTCAAAAGGTTCCTTAACTAGAAAACTTAACGATGTTTTCTTCCGGAATATTTCTGCCTAGAAGTTATCTCAGTTATAACTTACATAACCACGAAATCCGATTATGTCGACGTCAAGTACTGAAATCTTGGTACACTGTTGTTCAGTCTACGTTCTAAAAAGAAACCTAACAGGTACTGTGTGAAATAGATATCAAGAAACATGAAATTACTTCATTATTTTACTTAGTTTTGTAACTATTTATTGAAGTAATAAATAATAAATTCGCACAATTCTCTTATTTTATGGCGATATTCATTTAACAATCCCCAAAAGACCCGTGAACTATTAATTCATATCATTTTCTGACTATTCTCTAATTAAAACTTGACGAATTTTTGGTGATCAACTATTTTCTTTGCCCTATGTTAATGTTTTTGGAATATCCGCTATATTAAAGTGAGCTGAAGGCTTAGAAGTAGCGTTAGATAGTTCGTTCATATTGTTAGACATTATTTTAGATTATTTAATTGTGTT